>PVKE010001071.1:0-68130 GCA_004027555.1 Craseonycteris thonglongyai
CATCCGCAGTACAGATGTCACACTTCTGGAAGGACTGGTGGAGGGGAGGTTACTGGTCCTCACCCAGCAGGAGGGACCCCGGTTTTATTGGGGTTCCATCTTTCTCCATCAGCAATGAACCTCTGAAGCAGCTGAGCCCGCCCCAGCTCCAGGGAAGGCCCTGTTTGGTCTGTGAGCCGGCCAATCCCCTTTGCCTGGGATGGGTTCAGGCATGGGCACGTGACCCAATTTTGGCCAATAAGAGGTTTAAAACATTGTGTGGTGAACACTCCCACCTCCACGGGCTGAACCTCAGGTCTCAGGGCTTGGGGTTCAGGTCCTGCTTCGCGCTTCTGCTCCGGGTAACCTGGGCCAACTTGTCTGACTGAGGTGACTCATAGCCACCAGATTCGGAGCATGGCTCTCACACGCACAGGGCCGCGTGGGGCTGAGAGCCTGCAGAGACATCAGCCCTCGCCTGCTGTGGCTGGTCATCCCATCAGTGATCTGAGGTGCCTCTCTGAGCAGTGGACGTCACCGTCCAAACAGGGGCCCCTCTAGGTCTGGTGGGACAGGGCAGGGTCCAGAGCCCGACGGTGCTGGGCTGAAATGTGAATCATGCCCCGGATGATGGCAACGCTGGTGGTTTCCTCGGCTGCAGGGTGGGGGCGGTAGGAGCGCTGTCTTATCAGGTGAGGGGAGACTGGAGAGGTACAGGTGTAGGCTCATAATGACGCCCTTACCGTGTGCCAAACATTGCCTGCCTTCCACGCAGTAACTCACGTACTTTTCACAGCAATCCTACCAGGGAGAGTCTGCTGCTGTTCTCCATTTTACAGATTAGGAAACAGGTTCAGAGAAGTTGAATAACTTGCCCAAGGTCACACAGCCAGGCCTGCTGGCTCCAGGGTGTGTGTGCGGCTAACCCTGAAGCGGCACAGCCGATGGAGAGCGGTAACCCCTGCAAGACGCTTCGCTGGCCTGGGGCCTGTGTCAGGAGGCGCTCTTGAAAAATACTCTGTGATTTTGAACGGCCCTAGCTCGTCAGGGCTTCCAAGGGCGCTTGGCTGTGTTAGCTGGCTGAATTCCTGCAACCACCCCGTGAAGTTGGCTGGGCAGGGAGGCCAGCCCATTTCACAGATGAGGAGTATCGAGGCTCAGGGTGGTACAGTGAGTTGCCCGTCCTCATACTCCAGCCACACTGGTCTTCTATCTGTTCTCTGAACACACCAAGTCGCTTCCTGGGGTGTGGCCTTTCTTTTTTATTTATTTATTTATTTTTATTTTTGACAGAGAGAGAGAGAGATATACAGAGACAGAGAGAGAGAGAGAGAACTAAACTGGGGGAGCTCCCAGTTCAGCATATGGTTCCGCACGGGCTGGGGCTGGGATTCGATCCTCGGTCCCCGGCGCTGCAAAGTGAGCGCTTAACCCACTGAGCCATCCTGGCTTCCCCAAATATATTTTTATTTATTTATTTTTATTTATTTATTTTTATTTTTGACAGAGAGAGAGAGAGAGATACAGAGACAGAGACAGAGACAGAGAGAGAACTGAACTGGGTGAGCTCCCAATTTAGCATATGGTTCCGCAAGGGCCGGGGCCAGGATTCGATCCCTGGTCCTTGGTGCTGCAAAGTGAGCACTTAACCCACTTAGCCATCCCGGCTTCCCCTATTGGGGTGTGGCCTTTCTATCTGCCCCTTCCACTTGGAACGCTGTCCCCTCAGCTGCTTGGCTGCCTTCTTCTCAACCTTAGGATGCCATCTGAAACGGCACCTTCTTAGGGACACCCTCCCTGCCCGGTCCCCTATCCTGCCAGCTCTCTTGGCCCTGCGTTGCCTCCTGTGTGGCAACCACGGCTATTTCTAACCACGCTCTCTCTTTGCCTGTTTGTTTTCTGACTCCCTGAATCCTGCAGGGAAGAGAAAGGGGTCCATTCAGGGTATTCAGTGTCCAGTGGCCTTTGAGGCAGAATTCCCAGGCGTGACACTGAGACACACTCAGAGCTTCCCGCCCCCACCCTGGGCGCCAAGCCAGCTCCAGAAGCTGCCCACAGCTGCAGCGCACCCACCCTGTGCCGGCCCCTGGCTCGACCCCGTGGACGTGGTTCAGAACTCGAGTGCTACGTGGGGGTTGCAGGACCCGGAATCTCTACAGGACCCGTGCTGCAAGGGAGTCGGAATAGCACCCGGGGTGGCTTCTGCCACCCCAGCCGGCTAGCCAGGAGGGGGAGGAGGGGCCGCGACCTGGCCGGCTGCGGTGTCCCCACACCGCCTGCCAGGAAGCTCGCTCCACACTGTGCCGTGCACGGCGGGGCCCTGGGGCAGCCCCACAAACATTTGTTGAGTGACTAAAAGGTGTCAGAGTTGGGAGCTGAACCCAGATTTGACTTGAAACTGCGTTCTTTTCATTTTTCTTGGCTTCTGGCTTGCTAGATGGGCCACCCCAGGGTTCACAGCCCTGTACATTTTGCCCTCAATGCGGATGTTTTCAGACTGAGAATCCTGACTGGCTCTGCCAGGTGCAAGGAAACCAGGAGGGGTCTGGTCTGGGAGGGACACACACTCAACTCCAAGACCCTGGACAGGTGCTTCGGGCTGTGGACAGGCCCGAGGGTTCTGATCTCTCCTGGAGCAGGGGCCTGAGCTCTGGGCCCCCGTGCAGGGCGCCGTTCAGGCTGGGGCCGGTACCGACGACGCACATGGCAGCCGCCGCCCTGGGAGGCTAGGCTTCCGTTGGATTCCCGGGCCCCATCGGGAGATTAGGCCACCCAGGGGCTAATTCCTGACATTCTCGGGGAGGCTCAGAAATAGCAAATGTGGTGCAAAGATGCCGGCAAGGAGACCTCCTCGAATCTCAAGGAAAAAATCCAGAAGCGCACGCAGGGATGTCCAAAACCAGATGTTCAAGCTTAAAAACAAGGAAAAAAAAAAAAAAAAAAAAGGAAGGGAAGTCGGGAAGGAAGGAAGAAGGAAAGGGCTTCCATTATGCGTCTTTAAATAATGCACGTGGGATATGGTCTATGCAAGTCACCCCCCCACTTCAACCGCAGCTCCGGGTCACCCCCCTGCACCCCGGGGGCAAATCCTGGTGTCAGTTTATCACGTGCCCTGTCACCTCCATGCCTCCCTGCTCACTGCCCCACTCCATCCGTTCTTCTCACAACGGCCTCCTTCTCGTTCCTTGAATCTGCCGGGTGTGTCCCCACCCCAGGGCCTTTGCACGGACCGGGCCCTCTGCCCGTCCTGCTTCTGCGCACGTATCGCGCGGCTCTCACCCTCACTTCTGTGTTGTGTGGCTCCCGTGTCACCCTCTCAGCGACGTGTCCCCTTCCCTCCCAGCCCTGTACACGCTGCCTTCCTTTCCTGATACATTTTCTTCTCGGAGCACCGCCCACCTTCTCAGCCGGCAGAAACTGCGCTTGTTTTCCTTATGCATCCTCCCCTGTCGCCTGTCAGCTCCCCAGGAGGGCAGACACTGCGCTCGCCTCAGCCGCCGCCCCATTGCCGGCGCCTAGCACGGTGCCTGGCACCTAGCAGGTACTCCTGAAGTAAGGAACACCCTTCCAGAAGCATCCACGCAGAGGCGCGCGTGTGAGCGCACGCGCACGCGCCCTCCCCGGGCTGCACCTGCTTCCGCGCGGAACAGAACGTTTGGAGCTCTGCCCCCGCAGAGCGCGCACGCCGCCTGGGCTCCTTCTGGCCCGCAGCTGCCCCTGACCGCCCGCCCGGCGCCAGGCCTCTGGCCGCCGTCCTCACCGGGGTCTCCCCCTCACCGCGCACGGCTCTGTCCCCACCTCTCCAGCGCCTGAGAGCAGAGACCAGAGGAGCCCACGCGTGGACGGGAGAACACCCCAGAAGCGCAGCCCTGCGAGAACGTTGTTTATCTTCAGAGATAATCGGGCCTCCCCGGCAGGGGTTTGATCTCTCAGCTTCCTTCTTGCTGCAGCACACACGGAGCCGTGAAGAAAGGCGCAGCGCTCAGGGGAAGCCGAGTGACCAGGCAGTTTCAGCGTGACGGTGGCTGGGGTCTATGAGCGACATCCCCGGGAACACTGCTGCAGAACTGGGGGGCTGGCAGGGGCCTCTGCGCTCCTCTGTGCAGGAAAGTACGGGTGTGGGGACTCTCTCCTCCTGTCCTGTGTGTCCTGAAACGGACCTTTTCCTTGACAACCGGGGTATGTCTTCAAGGGGCTTGTAGCACACCCGCCTTCACACACGTCGTACTTTGAGTATCAGCTCCCCACTGGATACAGGGTCCCGCGGGCTGATCCGCACGGTTGAATTCCACAGCGCTCGGCACACAGTAGGCGCCTGCTGGCTACCCCAGCACAAAGCTGGGATGCATTCACTGACAGCAGGCTTTGTCCTCCGGCCTGCACTTTGGAAGGACGGCCCCCTGTGCACTAGGGCAGCGTCTGCCTCCCAGGCCCCCTCCATTTGGGGTGGAACACGGGCTTCGCAGGGGTCACGAGCAGCCCTCCCCCCGCGGAGGCCCGCCCTTGGGTTATAAACAGAGGGGCCCAGGCCTGGGGCGGGGGAGGGGTGTGCTGCAGGCCCCGCCCCCTGCAGTACTTGGCACAGGCCGCCTGGGCTTCGGAGCCTGCACAGCGCATCCAAAGCGTGAAGAATATACCTAATCTCCGTGCGTGCACGTGGGCTCGCCCCCGGTAGGTTCATGGGCGTCTTTTGGGTTGTAACGGACAGAGTTCCCAGAGGGAGGGTTTTCCCTGGTCCAGGGGCTCCTGCCGCCGGCCTGGGGCTCTTGGGGACATCTGGGGTCAAGGAGGCTCAGGGCACCAGGCTCGCGGCCTGAGTTCCGACCTGCTGAACGCCCGGCTTCTCTGGGCCTGCCCAGGGGGCACTTTGGGGGGCCGGCCCACCGGAGCCGATGGAAGTCCCAGCTGACCCCACGGCGGCCCATATGGACTCAGCCTGAAAGGGCATCTCTTGGGGTCAGGCCCTGGGCGGTGTGCCCTGGGAGCCGCTCCTTAGAGGTGGAGAGCCACGGGCGGCAAAGGCTGGACTCTGGAATGCTGGAGAGGGGCGTGCAGGGCCCGGCCTGACCCCCGCCAGCCCCTGCCGGCTTGTGCTGCATGCACTCATTTGTTCATCAGCTCTCCACATGTTTTAACTGAGTGTGTACTATGTGCTGGAGACAGCACTGAGCTAGATCGATGAGGTCTCTGCTGTCACGGAGCTGACATCCTGGTGACAACAGACAGCATGGAGGTGACATACCCAAGGTTAGTTTAGGTGGTGAAAATGGTGAAGAAAGTGACTAAGGGGACAGGCTTGCGGATCCTTGGGGCTTTTAGGTAGAGGGTCAATGAAGACCTCTCTAAGGAGGTGACATTAAGCTGGGACCTGAACTTAGAAGGTTGCTGTCTCAGGCACAGGGAACAAACAGCAAGTGCAAAGGTCCTGAGGCAGGGGTGCGTTTCAGAGTTTGCCAAGTATTTAGGAGGAAGAAGTTGAATGACTGGAAGGTGGATGGTGGGAATATAGCCTAAGAGCGGAATTTGGCTCCAGGGAGGCCAGAGCCCCTGGGGTGTATATGACATCCCTTAGGTCCACTTACTATGTGCTGCCGCCCAATGTCCTTGGGGACTTCCTTAACAGTCTCAGTCCCCTCGCCTATAAAATGGATGTGTTGGAAGGTTTACTGCAATGTTTGGGAAGCTCTCCGCTCACCTGTGTGCCTGGGGAGAAGGGGTCTTTAGGAGAGGTCTTTGGGGGAGAGCATTTCTTGTCATGTTTTCAAAACTGCTGTCCCCACTACCTGGGCTGTTGCTTGGTAGCAAATGGTGTACAGAGTAGCTAGTGGGGTGCCGATCTGCGGGGGGCTAGGGGGATAGGCAGGGGCTCAGCCGAGACCCCTTCCAGTTCTTCCCTTCAGAGACAGGTTTTGGAGCCCTCATCTGGAATCCCTAGCTGAGTGAGTCCAGCAATTTAGTTCTTAGTCTCCCTGGGCCTCAGTTTCTCCGTCTGGAAAGTGGGATCAGGCCCAGCCTCCCCACAGGGACGGGATTAACAACCAAAGAGCAG
The DNA here is from genome assembly GCA_004027555.1 of Craseonycteris thonglongyai. Classification (NCBI taxonomy): domain Eukaryota; kingdom Metazoa; phylum Chordata; class Mammalia; order Chiroptera; family Craseonycteridae; genus Craseonycteris; species Craseonycteris thonglongyai. The sequence continues at coordinate 6,029 of PVKE010001071.1, forward strand.
GAGTGGGAAAGAAAGTGGGGGGGGGAGATGGCTTTACCTCCCTCTCCCCTCTCCCCAAAATTTCTATCTGTGACATGGGCGGTCCAGAGGCGACCCCTGGCATGTCACACAGCTGACCGTCCCCCTGCCTTGCTGACCCCCTCCTATGCTCAGTCTCAGCCAAAGCCCTGGGGCGACCTTTGGGGGCGGGGGTTGGGGGAAGGAACGTCTGAAGACACCCCCACAACCGCCTCCCCTGGTGCGGAATCCTGGAGCAGAAGCTCATTGAGATGCAAATCCTGGAGTGCTCTTAGGTGACACTATCGGGTGGGGTGGGGGCTGAGGAGGTGGCGTGTGCGTGGGGGGGGGCAGGCTGAGTAGGGCTTCCCGGTTCCCACCCTCCCCCCGGGCCCCCTCGGAAGGCTGAGCCTTCCTGCTGCAGGTCTGGCTTTCTGCTTGTGGATTCCCAGTCTGCTCTTAGAGCAGCTGGTGGGGACTGAATGGGAGGGTGGGGACATTGACCTGTGACACCCTCCTGTTCCACACGCTATTCGACCCTCCACAGACATTTCCCTTTTTCCAGAGTTCACCACCGGCTCCCAAAGAACACGGGCAGCACGAGGGGCTGACAAAGTGCTGCGGGGGAGGCGGCCTGCCCCTGCCGCCTAGCAGGGGGTGGGAGCCCCTGGAAACCCCGTGGCCGCCTCCCCACCGCAGCCGTTCCCCACTCCCCGGGGGGTTCTCAGATGTTGGCAGATGGCAGAACTGAATCTGCTGAGACGCAGCTCCAAAAAAGGAAAGTTGAACTGAAAAAAAAAAAAAAAAAAAAAAAATTCAAACTCTCCAACATCTTAGGGGAAGGCAGAGAAGGAGGGGGGCTCCGGGCCGGCACCCCCAGTGCCCTCTGCTGTTTATAAAAGATCTCCCCTGATTGGGGAGGGCCACCTCCGAGGGGGGCACATGAGGACACGCGGTTGCCAGGGCAGCCAGTGGGGCTGGCGCCGGAGCCGCGTCCACACGTGCGCTTGTCTGCGCGCCTGTCGACCGCACGGTCCCGGCTCCTGCCCCGCCGCAGGCCTGCAAAGCATCGGGTCGGTGCACTGCGTCCCTGCCTGTCCCCAAATGTCCCCAAATGGCCGTTCACTCGACACAGTCTCACGCCCCTGCTGGGGAAGGGCAGCGACCGGAATCGCACATCCTAGCCAGGGTGCCTGCCTGTGCGTGCGCCCCTGCGCGTACCCGTGGGTGGTCCTACGTGGGAGTCGGGGTCCCAGGCTGCGCTCCTCCTGCAGGGGCTGGGGGGTGGGGGCAGTGAGTGTGTGTCCACCGAGGCCCAGTGTGCCCGTCTGCTGGGGAGAGCCCCGCATCCAACTGTGTGCTGCAGCCCCCGGGGAAGCTCCACCGCGCGTGGGTCCCCGTGCGCCCCCTGCCCAACCATGGCCACTCTGGAGCCATAGCTGAAACGCATCCAGTGGAGTATCGGACTGGGGAGGAGGAAGGGCAGGATGGGGAGGCGCTTTCCGCTCCTTCCTCCCCACAGGAGCGGCTGAAAAGAAACTCGGCGTCGCACCCAAGTGTGTGTGTGTCCGTGTGACCGCGCGCGCGCCCGAGTGGGTGAGCGCAGGCCCAGCGGAGGCGACGCGGGCCCTTTAAGGAGCCCGAGGGGGGCCGGGCCGGGCGCTGGGGTGCGGGCGGGGAGGCTGAGCTACCGCCTCCCGGGCTCCCGCCCCGCCCCCTCCTCCCCCTCCCGCCACCGCCGCCGCCACTGCCGCCGCCGCCGCCGCCGGGGAGCGGAGCCGCGGGCAGGCCGGGCCGCATCGGAGCCCCGTGTCCGCCCGCGCCCCACCCGAGCTGTGCGCCCGCGCCCTGCGCTCCACGATGCGCGCCAAGTTGCGGGCCGGGCACCCGGGGCCCGCGCCCTGAGAGGCGGCGGCGGGAGGATCGCGCCCCGGCTGGAGGCCCGGCCTGCTGCGCGCCCCGGCCTGACCCGCTCCGCCACTTGCCTGAGCGCCCGGGCTGCGCCGCCGCCTCCGCCGCGAGGTGAGTGGGGGGTCCGGGGTCCCCGCGATGGCCGCAGGGAGACGCGGGGCGCGCTTCCGGGGCCCCCGAGGCGGAGCGGGCGGCGCACGCGGCGGAGTTGGCGGGGCCCCTGCGCTCCTGAGTTGGCGCTCTCGGGGGGTGGCCTGCTAGGAAGCCAGGCGCCCCGTGGACACTGCGGGCCGTGTGCGTGGGGGCGCCGGGGAACTTAGGGGAACTCCAGCTCCCCAGCAAGGGGGCGCCAAGGAGGGAAGTGGCGTGGGGGGGGCGCCCTGGAAATGCGGACCGCAGCCCCCCCCAGCGTGTGCCCCAGCCCCGGGGGCTCGGCCTACCAGCGCCTTCCTCCTCCCGCAGTAGCCTCAGGCTTGGGGGGTGACCGTGCGCCTTCTTTTTCAGGGCGCCGCGCGGGTTTGGGGAGCCCTTGGAGGTGGCACCCTCGGCTCCCCGGCCTGGCTGCTCTGGAAGGGTGCCTGTGGGGCTCCTGCCAGCCTGGGGTGGGGTGAGGGGGCCCTGGCCGCGGGCGCTCCTGGGCAAGGGACCAGAGGGTGCAGGGCGGGGGTCCCCCCGGGAGAGGCGCCTCTTGTCTCCTCCTCCCCCGCTGCTGGGGTTCCTGGTGGCTGGGCCTGCCTCCCGGGGCCGGTGACGCCTCCTTGGGGCCGCCTCCTGGTCCCTCTCCCGGCTGTGCGGATGAGTTGGGGTTCCACTAGTTTGCGAAGTTGGAATTCAGGGCTGATCCCACTTGGGCTGGACCCGGGGGGGCCCCAGGTCCTAGTTGTGGGGGGAACATCCCCAGAGACCTGCGGGGGGGCAAAGGGGACTCGTGGGGGAGCGCCGTGCCCACCTCGGAGGCTTTGCAGGAAAAAGCCCGAGGGAGGGAGAGACGCGCAGGACCCGGGAGCTGCGGTAGCCCCGTTAGCGCGGGGCGCCCCGCGTTATTTTTACGCTGTCGGTTTATTTTTTGGGGAAGCAGTGTCCTCCGCCGCCTGTCGCGCGCCAGGGCTCTCAGGCTCTGGAGCCGGCAGCGGAGGCGGATCTGTTCTGTCGGCTCAGCCTCCTCCCTTCCTCCCCCTCCTCCTCCCCCCCTGTTGGTGAGAACTGGTTTTATTATGATTTTTTTTTTTTTCCTTTTGCAGATTTGGAGGAAGGATGTGTGAGGGAGGGAGGGAGCCGGGAACGGGAGAGGATCCCTGTGGGCTGGAGCCGGGAGTTCTGGGCACGTTGAATTGTGTTATCGGTGGCCTTGACTTTGCCCTTTTAAAATCAGATGTGGGTCCCCGGTTGCTTTGATCTCAGGGGCTCTGTGGGCCGGGCAGGAGCTGGGAGGGCCTCCCTGGGCATTGTTGTGTGTGTCCGTGTGGGTGGCCTTTTTTTCTTTCCTTTTAATGGGGGGTGGGGGGGTGGTTAGGAGAGAGCGATGGGGAAGGGAAGAGATGTGAGTTGGGAAGAGCTAGCCACTTATAGCCCACTCTGCACCTCAGCTGTCTGGCGCCTAATTTTACTTTGGCCACTTTACTGGCTGCCTTGACCCTGGACAAACTGGGTACCCGCTCTGTGCCTCGGGTTTCCCATCTGCAAAGTGGGATAATAGCACCGAGTTTATAGGGTTGTGAGCACTGAGGGAAATAATACATGGAAGGTATTTGTATATGTGTCCCTGTGGCCACCATTCTCATTATTCGCGTGTTCTAAAACTTGGCCCTTAATCAGAGGCCTGGAAATCGCTTGAGATTTTGCCTGAGGCATGGAGGATTTGGGGAGGGGAGGGGGCCATTCCACCCCCCCCCCAGCTTTGGCCTTGTAGGACAGAGAAGGGCAGGTGCTGCCTTCTGCCCATTGTACAGACGTGCAGATCGAGTCCGCTAGGCGAGCTCGCCAGGGCTTGGAGCTGGCTGTGCGCGGTGAGCCGGCGGAGGCAGGAGGCAGCAGACGCATCAGGACGCATGAGGACGCTGGCTGTCTGGCTTCTCCACTTCGGCTGCCTTGTCCCTGCTTGGAAATTGACCACCGCCAGAGCCCCGGGGACTGGGGAGCTTGCATTGCCCAGACATGGGGGCCGAGGCGAGTGGGCCCCAGCCCTGGCCTCTTCCCACTGAGCTATTTACGCTTGCTCCCGGATCAATAGTATTGACGAATCCATGTAAATGGTAATGTGGCTGTCAGACCTGGTGAGGGATGGGGACCCCTCGGCCTGCGCGCACCCCCCCCCTCCCTCCCATTCCAGGGTTTGGCTATGTGGGAAGGATTTATTTGGCATAATCCGCTCTTTTCCCCCAATTAATAACACTCATCCCGCCCGCCTGAAGACTCTTTCTGGCTCTTACAAACGCGAATGTAACTGCATGAAAGCCCCACGCTGCGCAGGGCTTGGTTGCTGTCTGGGAGCGGAGGGGGCTGGGTTGGCGGCTGGCGCGTGGGAAAGCGGCCCCAGGAGTCCGGGCCTCCTGTGTCTTGCCATTCAGGATAGACCTGGAGGCTACCCGGCCTGGTTTCCCCCCCAACTGCGAGGCGGGGTGTACCTTGTTCTCTGTTCCCACCCCCCACCTGAGGCCTGTGGGTGGAGCCGTTGGCGGTTGGCTCTGAGACATTATTTTGGGGGCCTAACCCAGCTCCAGGGGGGCTCTTGTTTGTGAGAAGCAGGGGCGCTCAACCCTGCCTCCTGACATCTCTCCAAACTGAAAATTCCCACCTCCAGTCCTGCCTCTGACAATGGGGGGATTGGGGGAGAGAGAGAGAGTTAGAGAGTTTCCCTTCTGTATTTCCTCTTCATCTTCAGCCTCCCCCGGTTACACCTCTGAGCCTTGGCTTCCTGCAAGGGAACAGCTTGCAGGGAATAGTAACTCCTGTGTCAGGCGCCCGGGGAATGGGTATGGGGGTGAGGGGGGTGTCCCAGAGAAGTGGTGCTTAGGAAAGGGCAGCTGACATCCTTTGGAGGTCTGACCATGGGGAGGGGGCTTTATAATCTGTCCAGTGATGATATACATGATGTATTCTGCACTCAACAGGAGTCCACTTGCTTACCTTTTATGGCCACCCTAGCAGGTTAATGCTGCGATCACCCCGTTTTATACATGGTGACATGGAGGCACAGAGGGGTAAGGTGACACGCCCAAGGTCACACAGTCTGGATGTGGTAAGACCTGGGGTTATTCAAGGTTGTGTTGGCGCAGGGAGCTTTGATGAGGGAGCCATTGCAGATCTGCTCTGTGGGGCTGCCCTAGAGGAAGGGAATTAAGAAATGATGATTCTTATTTGAGCACCTAAAGATCTTTGCCTGAGGGGGCAGGAGACTGAGAACCTGTTCTCCCCAGAATTTTGGGGGGGGAGGTGGGGAACAGGGCTCAGAGCAGACCTGGCGTTTCTTTGAAGTCTCATTTTATCTGAAACATTCATGCAAACTTGGCATTCCTTTTGGCGGCAGGGCTGTTTATCTGGAAATGAAAACATGGCTTTGAATTATTTAGCAGGGCGGAACCGGGCTCCAGAAAGCTGTACCATCATTGAGGGCCATGGCGGCCTGGAGGCCCCGTGCGTCCTGCATGCCTGGGGGACTTCGTAGCCAGAGCCCTTGAGAGGTCCTGGGCTGATCCAGCTTTTTCCCATTTTACGGATGACGGCACAGGGTAGGGAGGGCCAGGCTAGCCCAGGGTCGCACTGTGGTGTGATTTCTGCTTACTATGATTGAAATTACCATCATCCTCTGTGCTTCAGACTAAAGTGAGCCTTCTGAGCCAGCACCCCGCCCAGCTGGGCTCAGGCGGGCCCTGGAGGAAGGGTGTGTGTGGGGGTCACAGGTCAGTAAGGAAGGAATTGCTGTGAACACACAGTAGAACACGCTCTGTGGGTGTTCAGTGAGCGATGCCCGAGACATCCCCACCAGAGCAGCCCACGGAGCGCTGCACGTTCCCGCGTGGTCACGCCCTGGCTTAGCTGTGTGCAGGCAGTGTGCCCGGTGGCTGACCTTGCTCTCTGCCAGTGTGGGTGTCCTGGTCTATAATTATTTATTTATTTATTTTATTGGTTTTGACAGAGGGCGGGGGGAGCTACAGAGACAGAGAGAGAACTGAACTGGGGGCACTCCCCAGTTCAGCATATGGGTCAGGACTGGGCCGGGATGCGATCCTCGGCCCTCGGCTCTGCAAAGTGAGCGCTTAATCCACTGAGCCATCCCGGCTTCCCCAAGTGTCCTGGTCTATAAAGTGGGCACATTGCCTACTGCCAGCGGGGTAGCAGAGAGCGTGCGCGGGGCCAAGCATGCGCTGGGACGAGCGTGCGCAGGGCCGAGAGCATGCGCGGGGTCGAGAGCGTGCGCGGGGTCGAGAGCGTGCGCGGGGCCGAGAGCGTGCACAGAGCAGAGCGTGCGCGGGGCCGAGAGCGTGTGCGGGGCTGAGAGCGTGCGCGGGGTCGAGAGCGTGCGCGGGGTCGAGAGCGTGCGCGGGGCCGAGAGCGTGCACAGAGCAGAGCGTGCGCGGGGTCGAGAGCGTGCGCGGGGCCGAGAGCGTGCGCGGGGCCGAGAGCGTGCACAGAGCAGAGCGTGCGCGGGGCCGAGAGCGTGCACAGGGCAGAGCGTGCGCGGGGCCGAGCGTGCGCGTTAGGTTTGATGCGGAGCTGTTAGACTCTGGACTCAGTTTGCTTATCTCTAAGATGGGATGGTGATGGTGATGGTGACGGTGATGGTGACGGTGACGATGACACTTATGGCTTTTTGTTGTCAGGACCTGATGTCAGGATATGTTGCATCGGGAGCTGCTGCATCGGCTCTCCCCTTGGGAGAGCAAAGGCTTCCTTGTAGAATGTGTCCACCCCAGGTCCTCAGCCACCACCGGCTGGCTGGACATGGCCTGCTGCTTCTAAAAGGCTGCTGGCGAGGCTCCTGTAGTGGACGGGGCCCTCCACCGGAGCCCAGGCCGGGGCTCGTTGCCCTCCTGTCCGGCTCAGCTCCCTGTCTCTGCCTTGGGAGGCTTATGCTTTCCGTCTGGGACCTTGGAGGCTGGCACAGCCGGGAGAGTCGGGGGGCCTCCTGGGGGAGGGTTATAGAAAGGGCTCCTTTGAGGGGAAGCTGGGAGGGCTCAGCGGATTAAGCGCTCGCCTTGCAGCCCCAGGGTCTGAGGATCGAGTCCCAGCCCCGGCCCTGTGGACCCACATGCTGAACTGAGGTGTGTCTCCCATGCAGGAGGCCCCCAGCCAGGTTCCCGCCCTGTGCGGCCCTGTCCACCTGTGTGGAAGAAACCATGTTGAAAACTGATGATGTACAACTATGGAGATGGCTCTGGGCCCTCCCCCTTCTCTCTGTCAAAAACAATAAAAAAAAAAAAAAAGGACGCCTTTGAAGTCAGACGTGGGCTCAAATCCTACTTGCACCAGTTAATAATGCTTGAGTGAGGCCTCTGATCTTCCGGCCTCAGTTTCCCTGAGGATGAGGGGAGAAAACATCGTGCCCACCCTGGCGGGTGGTCCGGAGCAATGCTGTCCAGTCACCTCCCCTCGGAGGCGGACAGTGCTCCAAGCCTGCACCTTCCCGCACCGCAGCCACGAGGCGGCCACGAGGCCCGTGTGGCCATTGAGCACTTGAAATGTGGCTAGAGCAACTGAACAGGGGGTTTTGTTTCATTTTAATTAACTTAAATTTAAATAGACACGTGCGGCTGTGGCTGATGGTGGCCTAATCAGACGGCCCTGGGTTGGGTGATGGGATACGTTTCCGTGGGTGGGAGCAGGCCCGGCCTTTAGCGTCTGTGTTTTTTTTTCCCCTTCTCCACGTGCTTCTCTGCCTGGTGCCAGTGCAGCCCTGTCCTTGTGCTGAACGCCCCCACCTCTCTGGGTCCTGTGTCGCAGACAAAGCCCAGGGCTCCTCCCCAGTGCTGGCCTAGGCTCCTCCACCCTCTGTCCACGTCCCTGATCCCACCCCCACCCCCTCCTGTCCCGCCAGCCTCTGGGGCAGCTCCTTCCACTAGACCTTTCTGGGATGGGGGAACATTCTAGATCTGAGCTGCCCAACACCATCACCATAGCCACACGCGACATCGAGCGCTTGAAGTGAGGCTAGTGTGGCCAAGGAACGGAACTTTATTTTTTACTTAATCTTAACAAATTTAAATAGCCTCACATGGCTGGAGGCTCCCATCCCTGCTGGGCAGCTCAGCTTCAGTGTCTCGTCTTCTCCGCTGACCCGTTTTCAGGCCACTGGCTGCATGTTCTTCTCTTCTTGCCCTTCCCGGCCACCATGGTCCCTGAGACGGGGACCTCTTTGCTCAGTGTCCCCTCCCCCTTCTCTGGCTGTCATTTCTTGAGCACAGAAGGTGGTACCAGATCTGTCTTCAGGAGGCCAAGTTCAGGTGCGTGAGCCGCAGACCTGGTTCCCAGAGACTCGCGCCCCGCCCCCTGGTGTGTTTCTACACGTGCCCATGAATGTGCAAGGCCCGCCTCCCGTGAATGCCATCCCGCTCCATCCTTTTCTCTTCTATGAATTAATACATCGGGGACAGCATTCCAGGGAGGTAGCTGCTAGACGAACTGTGTTTTAGATAACATTGCCTTTTTTTTTTTTTTAAGATTTATTGTTTAAGGTGAGAGAGAGAGAGAGAGAGAATGGGGAGGGCCCAGAGCAGTCTCCATAGTTGTGCATCATTAGTTGTGACGTGGTTTCGTTCCACACAGGTGGATGTGGGGCTGCATGTGGTGGGAACTGAACGGGGGGGCCTCCCGCATAGGGAGCGCACCCCAGTTCAGCATATGGGTTTGTACGGCTGGGGCTGGGATTCGATCTCTGGACCTCGTGGCTGCAAGGCAAGCACTCAGCCTGTTGAGCTATCCCAACATCCCCTGTCATCTGAAAAACAATAGAAAGCCAAAGAGTCATGCACTTCAACTCCCGTCTCATGCTTTGGGCTTTATAGAGACATAAAAAAATTGCAGTTAAATCAAATTCACAGAGGTGTGGAGGGAAGTCTTCCCGTCCCTGTCCCTGCCCTCCCTGTGTCTGTCCCCTGGGGGGACGGACACTCCTGTATTGTGTGTGGCTGAGGAGTTGTGGGGGGCGGGTTGTAAAGCCCACCCTACTCATCCTCTGGCCCTTCAGGGAAAATGTCGGTCCAGCCCTGACAGAGAGCAGCCTTGTTCCTTTTGATTCAGTATCGTCTTCCAGGGGTTTCACTGAGGAGGAAACTGGGGCCCAGGGAGAATTGTAAGTTTGAGGGTCACAGCATGAGGGCCCTACCACCCCTCCTTTGGGCCTGGCTCACTGTTCTCGCTGAGTTGTGCTGAGTTCATGGTTATAGTTTGCTGTTGTAGAACGCAGTAGGAAGGGGGTAAGGCAGCAGCCTATTGGGCTGACTTGTGGCATAATTTTTGTTCCCATGTGATACCTGAGACTATAATCCCTTCGGTACGGGATTCCAGAGTTGCTGGAGCACCTTCTGTACCATACTCCATATTTTTCAGTTTGTGCAAAGTTACTTATAACCCCTCTTGTTTCCCTCTTTGCTTTGGCTGGTAGGGAGCTCAGAGCCAAATCTGCAGCCTGACTTCAGCAGGCTGGTCCGGTCTGTGTGTTTTGGTTTTACATCATTCGTCCTGATTTCAGCTCAGTTCCTCCCGGCTTTTTCCCTTTGCTCTGACCTTGCTGTCTGATTTTATCTTATCGTTTGCATTCCGTAAGTTTCTCGGCTCCTGAAAGGAGGGCTGGAGTGGAACGGGAGTGAAGCAAACACCCCGCAAGGTGTCGCCAGGCCTGTTCCCCCTGAGTGCCTGTGGGACGGTGACAGAAGTTTCCACGAGGAGCCCAAGACCCACTCTGTGGAGGGTCTTTACCAAGGTCATTCCCTGGGCAAGAACCGGGATCTCTGGACGTCCGTCTTGGGGGATATGGGAGCTTGAGTGAGTGACTTGCATGGTAACAGAAGTCCCTGTTGGAGGCCTGTGTCCCTTGAGAACCATGGCCTGAGGGGAGGCCCCTAGTGTGGCCTGTGTCAGTTCCCCTGGGGGGTGGGTGGGAGTGTCACTCTGTGGTTTCTGTCCACACTGAGGGACCAGCCATGTCACTGCTTCCTTCCCACTGCTGACCTGGGGTGTTGTTGCTGTGAGCCAGGAAGGACATGGGGGAGGAGGTGGGACCCGATGAGACCTGCACCCCGGAGGCTCACGAGGGCCAGTGTGGGGTCATTCTCTCCTGGCCGACACCCCCTCTTGGGTTGGCCTGGTTTCTGGTGACCTGTGTTTGAGGGCTTACGAACAGGGCTGGAATGAGCCAGGGGTCCGAGCCCTGTGTCTGCCCCCCGGGGCCTCTGTGCAGACCGCCTTGGCTTACCCAGCGGTGAAATGGGCTGATGAGTGACACACGGCCTCAGGGTGGGGGGTGAGGTAAAGGGAGCTGAGAGGCCACCGGAAGCGGGAGGCTGGTTGCGTCCTCGCCCCTTCTGTCCACAGCGCACCTATGGAGCCGCGCCCCCTACCCCCGCCCCAGGACCCAGGCACGGGGGTCCAGGGACCTCCTGGGTCCACATTGCTCACAGATGTCCCAAAGGGGCCTCAGACCCAGCCTGTCCCCTGGTCCCCACGCACCCCAGACCTCCGCCTGGCTTCCGCCTGGAGTGTGGGGCCCAGGCTGGAGCTGTGGGGGCCGCCCACTGCGCCCTCGCCCTGGGGGCTCCGTCCCAGGCTCTCCACACACAGCTGCCGGTGGTGGGGGCGGCGGTGGGTGGTGTGCACAGCGGTGGGTGGTGTGCACAGCGGGTGAGACCAGACCTCACTCAGGGCCCCGCCCTCCGGGGGGGCATCCTTTCTCACCACCTCGGAGGCTGACCTCCGAGCCCCCGTGGCTGACTCGTCTGCAGTCACTGTGCCGCGTGGGGAGGGCGGCTTCCAGGTGGGTGGGTCTGGAGGGGTGGGTGTGGGTGGGGAGGGGAGTTTCTTTGTGGCCCAGGGGGGCCTCTCGGAGATGCTGTGGGTTGGAAATCTGGCTGCCGAGACCCTAAGGTGCCCGTGGGGTGGGGGGTACCTAGGCTCCCCCTCGTGTCCTCACCCTGAACTCTGGGCCTGCCACAGACCCTCTGGGAGCATTGCCCGGTGCTCTGTGGTGTCTCTGTGGCCATGGCAACAGCCTGGCACCGGAGCCTGCATGTTAAGCTAAGGGGGCGAGTCTGCTGGGCCCAGGGGGCGGGGCATCTCCACCTGGCCGCAGGGCCAGGATCGGAGCTGGGGGGCCCTGCAGTGGGCTTTGGGGAGCCCGGTGGGAGTCAGGGGGGGTCCATGGGGGTGGGGTTCTGGTGGGAATTATACGCCAACTGCTGGGTCCTCCTACGACCAGCTAAACTGGGGGGAGGATGTGGGTGGCCCGTGACCCCCGCCGCACCCCCTTTCTGATCTGTCCGTCCCTCCTGTTCAGGCTCTTCCTGCCACACTGGCCTCTTTGATGCCCCTCCCCCCCTGAGGTGACAGACATGCTGAGGCAGAGGAGCAACTGGCCATTTAGATGGGAGTGTGTCCCTGCTGCGAGTGACCTTGGAATCAGGCGACCTCCAGTGTCTTGGCCTTGACCTGTGGGGGAGGGACCTGCAAACTATAAGGGGCTGTGTGCTGGAGAAGAAAAGAAACTCCCGGAAGCAGAGGGGGAACCCCGCGAGGCTTTGGGCCGGGAAGGGTGGTGTGACCTATGGCTGTTTGTGGGTTCGATTTTCCTTTTTGTTGTTTGCTTACCTGCCCTAAGGAATGTCCACGGAAAAACAACTAGACCCCTAGCGTGTCCCCCACTCATGATGAGCCAGGGGTTCCCCCCCCCCGGGGTGGGGTCTGTTCCCAGGGCGCAGGTGCTGCAGATCCTCAGAGCAGACGGGGCACCACCGCTTCCTCCCCGGCTGCATTGAAAAGAGGAAGAACATGGCCCTGAAGGAGGCCTGCATCCAGAAACCTGAAGCCTGAGATGAGATGAAACAGGATCTGGAGGGGATGAGCCCTGGAGACCAGGCCCTGGGACCAGCAGCTCCCCCAGCAGCTCTGCACGGACCGTGGGGAGTCCGGTGGGGGGGGGGGCCCTGAGGCTGCTGCAGGGGGGAGGGGTGAGGGCGGGAACACACCAGCCAGCCCCCGGGGCAGGCCCGGTGGCTGCCTTTTATTTAAATACAACCTGTGGGTGACTTTCTGGTCACCTGAGTCCCCTCCCCGGAGGAGGTCACTGCTCCACTGGACGTTTGCACCCCCCCATCCATGAGGTCATGCTTGCTCGGGCCTCTGCCGGGTGCCTGGGGCACGGGGTCTGGGTTCTCCAGGGGCTGGGAGGGGGGTGGGTGGGGTGTGTGTGTGTGTGTGTGTGTGTGTGTGCGTGCGTGCGTGCGTTCGTGGCTGCGTTTGCTGTCAGGGAGATAGCCGTCTGCCTTTGCCAGCTTTGTAGGTCAGAAGTGGTCGAATATCGACAGCTCTGATGGAAGTCAACCTAGTAATTTCCTCTCTACGTGTAGACAGGCAGCGGCCAGAGTGGTTATGGGCAAGGGATTCTGGTGGCTGGGTCCCTGCTTGGCAGCCGTGAGTCGGGCACGGTGTTGCGTAGCTTCTGTGTCTCGGTTTTCCTAAGACTAACATGGGGACCGTGGCAGCACCTGCCTGCTAGGATCGTCTTGAGATTGGAAGGGTCATAGACGTGGTGTGTAGAGCCGTGTAGCTGTAATAACAATTATTTCTTAAAGTTAGAGTTTTGTGATGTGTTGGGGCAGTTAGATCTCATTGACGAATTTCAGCTTCTGTGTAGCTAGTGTTTTGTCTTGGGGATACATGGCCTAGGACCAGGGTGTCACCTGGAGATGCCACTTTGGTTGAGCGAGGTCTCTGGACCTCTTGAGCGCCGCTGGGTGCTTGGGTGCTGCCCTTTCTCTGCTGGGCACTCCTGGGCGTGGAATCCGCGGCCCAGGGCTTTTCCAGATGCTGCTTGGGGCCCGTGCTGGCTGACCCTCTCTGCCTTGGGGTGCAGGGTCTCCCCTCCCCCGTGGCCAAGGCTCTGGGTGGGGCCTGTGGTTTGGCAGCTGCCTTGCGAAAAAGACTTCTTGGTTTTCAGAAGCAGAACAAATGTGTTTTCTGTAAACTGAAAAATGAAGAAACAAAAAGCCTGCACATAAAACAATACAACCGCATCCCCACCCTGTAGAGAGTGTGGGCATCTTGGTGTGACGTGGGTGTTGATGGAAAGGACTGAAGTGAGTTGAGGAGGAGCCCCGCCCCGTTCCAGACCCGGTGGGTCACTGTCCTCGGGGTGGTGGCTTTACGGTGGGGCTTTGAGTCAGTTAAATCTGGGTTCGAGTCCCACCTGTGTCCTGCAGCTGCTGTGTGACGTAGAACCCTGGGACCTTGTCTCCTTGCAGGATTACCACACAGCCCTGCATACAGTAGGCGCTTAGTTGGTACTTAGTGACTGCAGCACAGCAAGGTCTCAACCTGGGCACGACTGGCATTTGGGCTGGATGGTTCTGTTTTGGGGCTGTCCTGGGCATCGTGGGATGTTTTCATAGCAGCATCCCTGGTCTTTATGCAAGTGGTACCCCCATCTCTTCTTCCTGCACTATGACGAGAAGTGACTCCAGACAATGTCCTCTGGGGACATTCCCCACCATCCCCCAGGACCCCTGTGGTACATGAGGGGTTCTGTTCTCAGAGGGGACACTCACCGCCCCCAGGACCCCTGCGGTACGCGAGGGGTTCTTGACTGTCTGGAACATGAAGGCCTGTTCTTTGGAGTCTGTGCCCGGCTTTGGGTCACAGGCTCTCAGTAAGCGCCTACTCTGTGCGGGAGCTGTCCTTGGTGCTAGCACACAGCTGGGAACCAGGCAGGCCTGTGCCTTGCCTCCCCAGCCCTGTCGGGTTCCTGCCTCGGTCTCCCCCTCTGTGAAATGGAATGAGCGTTGCCGGTGTCACCTGGAGCTGGCGGGTCCCTTTCCAGGCCCCGCTTTCCCCGTCTGGAGAACAGGGTTTTCGGTAGCACTTCCCTCCGGGGCTGCGTGGGGATTGAGTCACTTTGTCCCAGGCGCACGGCACCCAGACTGTGCTTTGTGATGTTGAGGTGAGCACATGACGTGTGTGTAGTCTGGAGACCAGTGTGCACGTATCTGCCTTGGGGGGGGGGGGTCACTGCAGCGGCCGTATGCCCACCACGGGGCTCTCTCTGTCCCTGGCCATGTGGGTGGGGGTCTGGGCTAGGCCCCTGAGGACCCAGCTCAGTGGAGATCCCTAAGGCGATTAAGTGGGTTCATTTGATCCTGAACGTGAACTTGAGCCGCTGAGGGCTTATCTCCTGGAGATGGAAGCCTGGCAGGCAGTGAGCCACCTGGCCCAGGCAGGAGTTGGGATTTTATCCTCCGCCCCCTGCCCAGCTGGGGTCTGTGCTGGGGGCTTTTCCCCACCCTCCTTCAGCCGCTCTAGCCGCCTGCGTGGGCGGGTAGGGGGCCGTGTGCTTTTGTATGGGTATCTAAGAGAGGCTGGCACTTGCTGTGTGAATTCATTTGATCTTTTCAATCTCAGGAGCTAGCAACGATCATGTTTCCCTGTGTTAACAGGCAAGCAACTAAGGCCCAGAGAGGCCAGTGAACTTGCCCAGTGCCACACAGCGTCCCGACAACTTTGGGCAGTTTTGATCGCTCATACTCAGAAAACCCCTCTCTACTCCTTGGCACCGAAATTCCTGCCTCATACAGTCTTGACTTTGCACAGAATTAACAACAACAAAAATCAGTATCATGTCCCAACTGCCGTGTAGGGGAAACTGAGGGCGGCGCTGGCTCCCACACAGCAGTGCGAGACGCAGCGCGAGACGCAGCGAGGTCAGAAGCCTTTTGCTATTGGAAGCCCATGGAAGTGACGCTGAACAAAGCTGGCGTTCTGTCAGGCTTTCTTTTAAAATGGCCAGGTCATCTGAAAATTGTGTGGGGAGGGTGACTTTCATGGCTTGGGACGGTGCCGCTGGCTGAGTGCCAGTCTCAGGACAGCCAGAAACATCCCTGCACATTCTGGGCTGGGGACAGCGCGGAGGACACGCCCTCTGCCCTGACAACACAAAACAATGACAATAATGCTGTTATTGTGGGGTGGGGCCACTGCATGGAGAAGCCTGTCTGTTTTCTTATCAATAATGGTAACGAGGCAACCACATACTCATACATAGTAAACAAAAAAACGTCTAGAGGGGAAGCCAGGATGGCTCAATGGGTTAGGCGCTCACTTTGCAGCCCTGGGGACCGAGGATTGAATCCCGGCCCCTGCCTGTGTGGACCCATATGCTGAACTGGGGAGTGCCCCCAGTTTGGTTCTCACTGGGGTGAGACCCTGGCCCAGTTCCTGCCCTGTGCAGCCCCGTGCCCACCTGTGGAATGAAACAATGTGGAAAAACCGATGATGTGCAACTATGGAGACTGTTCTGTGCCCTCCCCCTTCTCTCTGTCTCTGTGTCTCTCTGTGTCAAAAACAATAAAAATAAATCTTAAAAAAAAAGTCGTGGGGAAGCGGGATGGCTCAGTGGGTTAAGCGCTCACTTTGCAGCACCGGGGACCGGGGATCGAATCCTGGCCCCGGCCCGTGCGGAACCATACACTGAACTGGGGAGTTCCTCCAGTTCAGTTCTCTCTCTGTCTCTGTATCTCTCTCTCTCTCTCTCTCTCTCTGTCAAAAAAAAAAAAAAAAAAAAATGTCGAGAGGTAAAAACATAATAGTAGCAAAAACAGTGAAGGCAGACCAGGCCCTGTGGTGGACCCCACCCCCACTGTCTGGCTTGGACACGTGCAGTAGCCTCCTCCTGGACCCTAAATCCACTCTGCAGGCACACTCGTTATTGCAGCCTGTTATCTGAGCTGCTGCCAGAGGGCTCCTGTAGGCAGAGAATAAGATTCCTCAACCTCCGGTCCCACCAGCCTCCGGTCCCACTGACTTCTGGTCCCACCAACTTCCAGTCCCACCAGCTTCCAGTCCCGGTCACCAGCCTCTGGTCCCACCATTGGTCCCGTCAGTGTCCGGTCCCATCAGCCTCTGGTCCTGCCAGCCTTCGGCCCCACCAACTTCCAGTCCCACCAGCTTCCAGTTCCACCATCCTCCGGTCCCACCAGCCTCCGGCCCCACCAGCCTCTGGTTCCATCAGCCTTTGGTCACACTGGCTTCTGGTCCCACAGCCGCTGTTCTCTTTCTTCTCTGAGAATAATAAACTTGGGCCCCGAGGCTGCTGGGGAGCTGTTCCCTGCTCACTCCTGGCTTGGGCTGCAGCCACACATCTTCCTACCCCTGGGCCTTTGCACTTGCTGTTGTCCCACTGGGATGGTGTCCCCTGGAGATCGACATGGCGGCCCCCTTGCTACGGTCAGGGCTCAGCCCCTACTTAGCGTGTGTAGTTGAGGATGTATGAAATTTCCTAGTTGAGTCATCCCACCTTCCCCTGTCGCAAGGTCACTTCCCAGGAAGCAGGAGCTGTCTTGTCCACTGCTGGGCACCAGGGCCCGGAACACTTGTGCTGATGGCCTCTCTTGGCAGCGAGACCGGGTCTGGCGTGACCGGGAGGAGGGGGAGACCCGGTGCTGGACACGGGGCTCTTGCCCCTCGAGTCCCGTCCACCCTGTCTGGTACCGGCCAGGCCCGGGGCCAGCTGCTTCCTGCCTGGGAGAGAGGCCCTTAGGGGCCCGGGGCGGGGGCGGGGGCGGTGGGTGATGCTGCCCCCAGGGTTCATTTTGCAATGTCAGCACATTTCTGGATGGGAGGCGCTACAGGCCTGGCTGGTTGAGGCCTGAGACGCCTCAAGGCTCAGCCCGGGGGTTGTGGCCCGGGCAGGGGAGCACAGGGCACACCGAGGCCCCCCTTCTGGGCTGGTGGCCCTTGGTCAGGGTCTCTGGGCATCCCAGACTTGCTGTCATCAGCATGTGGTGTCCTGGCGTGCCCCCTGGCTGCCACACCTCTTTCCCCCCAGGGCTGAGGGACACTTGCAGGCTCTGAGACTATCAGGTGTAGAGGTAGGAAGTCCCCCTGAGACTGTCCCTTCCAGTGCTCTTGTGTACAGATGGGGAGGCTGAGGCTCAGAGAGGGTGAGGTGTTGGCTCAAGGTCACACAGCACAGCAGGACCGGGAGCAGGAAGCCTGATGTTTGAGCCTGTCGCTGGCTCCTCCCACTAGCCAGATTCCATGTCCTCACAGGCAGTAGGTTATTTACTTTATAATTTAACAGCTTCTTACTATTTCACATCTGTGTGCGTTTGTGTATTTTGCCTCTGTGTTCCTGTATTATCTAAAACGTATTTACTTCTCTTATTTTAAAGATACATAGTTGGTCTGTCCATGTAATGGAATACTATTTGGCCCTAATAAGGAATGACGTGTTGACACATGTTATATGTGCACAAACCTGGAAAACATGCCGAGTGAAAGAAGCCAGACATGGAAGGCCCCTATGGTACGATTCCACTCATACAAAGCGTAGAGACAGAAATCCGATTAGTGGTTGCCGGGGAGGTGGGGGCTTCGGGGGTGGGGAGAGCCTCCTCCCTCGGTGGGGGTTTCCTTTCCTTCTGGGGATGTGGAAACACTTTGGCCCTGGATGGGGTGTGCTGGGGTGACTTGTTCACTTTATAACGGCTAATTGTACGGTATAAGAATTTCAACTCAATAACAGCACAAGTAGGGAACTGAAAGGCTCTGTGTTGGTTTGGCTCTTACTCTGCACTAGGTCCTCTGTGTATTTTTCTCACTGGGTTTCTGAGTCAGCCCAGTGAGATAGGAGTGTTTCCCTTTCACGGGTGAGGAAACCGCTCAGAGATGTGAAGCCACATGCCGGGGGGCCAGCGAGAAAGCAGTGGGACAGACCCCAGGTCACCTGGTGGCCCTCGGGGAGGGGACACCGGGTGGTGGCAAGTGCGGTGAGTGGGCGTGATCCACGCTGGGCTGGGCCATGTCTCGCGTGCACGGAGCTTTGCTCCCTCCCGGCTAAAGCGGGGCCCCAGGCCTAGTGGCCCTTCTGTGCTCTTTGTCCCCACCCCCACGCCTGCCGCAGAAGCAGGAACTTTCCGACACAGGCCCCAGTGGCCGCTTGTGAATCAGCGCGGTTCACTCTGGGGGAGCGAGCTGGGCCTCCTGGGTTGTTTCCAGTTTCCCCTGCGATTTCTCTGTCTGACTCAGGGCCACCCTGGCTCCTGGCCCCGGTGACCTGGGCCTCTGAGCCCCTGAGGGACGGCAGAGGGCGCCGTTTTGAGGCTGCCCTCCGCTGGCTGCTGCGGGCCTCGGTTTTCCCATCTGCGCTCAGGGCAGGAAGGGAGGGTTTGTCTGGTGTCTCTCACGTCCAGGGGGTGCGAGGGGCTGCGTGCCTCTGGGGTGTGTGGAATGGTTTGGTGTAGACCTGAGGGGCTGAAAGCTGGGGCGGCCCATGCCCTGTACCCCCAGATCCTGTCCTCAGAGGTCCAGCCACCAAGCTTGGTGTGTGAGTGGCTTGCACAGACGCCTGCAGCTCCCAGCAGGTCCTGCTGCAGAGCCCAGGGCGGGGGGCCCCTGTCAGGGCCGGTCTGTGTGTCCAGGTGCTGGGTAATGACTCACGGACGTCTGAGCGGGGTCAGGGGGCACTGCTGGCAGGCTGGGCTGGTGGCTCCTGGTGCACAGGTCACCATGCTGGGGCGTGTCTGTGGGTGAGGGGCTGGTGGGGGGTGTGGGGGCCTGTGTGTGGGGAGCAAGCAGAAGGAGGCCTGGGGGGACTGGGAGGAAGTGCTAAGGGACCCTCCTGTTCTCTGCTGCCTGGTTTGCCAGACTAGCTGGACTCTCTGTCCCCTGGGCCCTGGTGACAGATCTCATTCCCTATCTCTTGACCTGGATAATTCATTGCTTCTGGCAATCGAGAGTTCCACAGCCCCCCTGCCCCTGGCCACACACGGCCCTCACCCCGCTCCTGGGTGGGGTAGGGCCTGCACTGTGTGACTAGCAGGATCTGGGGCCCGGCAGCCCCTCCCGGGGGGCCCAAGCTGCTCACACTGGGGCACGGCAGAACCTGAACTATCTTTGCAAGGAGCCTATGAGGGGCATCCAGAGGCTTTTGGAAGTTTCCACCCCGTGCGTCCCAGGGCACCATTCCCAGAGAGCTGCTCTGTTCGCCCCCCCCCCCCCCGGGGGGCTCCCAGGCAGGGTGTCCGGCCGAGGTAGTGTGAGGGGGGTGCCCGTGGTGTCTGGGAACCTGGGTGAGCATCCTTGCCGCTCTGCCGGGTGTGCCCGGCGGGTAGACGGGCGGAAGAATGAAGCCAGCTCATTAGTGTGACGGGCTTGGCATGGTGAAGCCCTCGGAAGGGGCGCCCCAGGCCCCTGGGGGCTGTCGGAGCTGGGGGCGGACAGACAGGTGAACGGACAGATGGCCGCTCAGTGGGGCCGCCCGTGCCCGCCTGGTAGCGACGCCCCCGGCCCTCCCTCCTGGCCTGGGCCCGTGCGTGGCCAGGAGTCCGGCTGCCGCCGACAGGGCCCCCTTCCTCCAGAGGCGGTCGATAGCCCAGCTCCTTCCTGGCGTCTGGCTGCTGCCATGGGCCCCATGCCCCGCGGGGAGGAGAGGGGAGGCAGGGGGTTTTCTGAGAAGCGTGTTTGGGGCGTGTGGGGGGTAGGGCGGCAGAGGGCAGATGCCCGGGTCCCCACCTCCCTCCCCTCGCGGGCCGTGCTGAACCTGTCTGGGCCTCCGTTTCCCCATCTGGGACCCCGCGTGGCAGGGCTGGCTGTGAAGGGGACTCAGGGTCCTGGGGTCAGGGCCGCCTCTTCTGGGAGCCTAGACATGACAGACCTGGGGCCGGAGCGGCTGCTCGAGGGCTGGGGTCAGGGGTGGGCCCCAGCTCTCCCCCTGCCCCTGGGCTCCCTCCCACAGCCCCCAGCCCCCCTCCAGGCCTGTGTGCTCGCTCACGTCCACGCCCACCCTGCCAGCGCTGGCTGTGAAGCCCACCACCCTCCTGCTCCCGATGTCTGGGAAGCTTTGCCATGGTGACAAGTGTGGGTGACCCCTGGCCCCAGGGCCCTTGGGGGGTCCCCTCCTCTTCACCTGCTGTGAAAAGGTGTGCCCAGGCAGGTGTGGGCACCGTGTGAGGTCCTCAGATCCAATCTGCAAGAACCGCTCCTGAGATTAGTGACACTACCCCTGGGGGCGGGGCCCGTGCCCAGATCTGGGGTCCAGCGTGGGCTTCTTGCAGGGCACGCCCTGGGCTGTGCTTATCTTGGCCTTGTCACGTGGGTGTCACTTCCCTTTCTTCCCAGGCAGGCACACCCAGCACATTGGCCCCTGGGCCCTGGGTGATCTTTGTAGACCTTGGCTTGACCCCACTGAGGGTTTGAGACGGGAAGGCTGGAGGTCCACCCGAGACTGAGGAGCGTGTGGACCTCGGGGGCAGCCGTGGGGAGCAGGCCCATTTCCCGGATGGGAAGACGGAGCTCCAGGGCAGCTGGGGGCTTGCCCAAGGCGACAGCTGTCAG
This sequence comes from Craseonycteris thonglongyai, assembly GCA_004027555.1. Taxonomy (NCBI): domain Eukaryota; kingdom Metazoa; phylum Chordata; class Mammalia; order Chiroptera; family Craseonycteridae; genus Craseonycteris; species Craseonycteris thonglongyai. The sequence continues at coordinate 26,471 of PVKE010001071.1, forward strand.
CGGTCAGCGGAAGAGCTGGGACCTGGCTCTCGGGCTCCGCCCATGGTGCTGCTTTTCCACCCGTTGTTTTCTGTATGGCCACCTGCCTCCCTCTCTCGGGAGGTGACTGCGTCCTGACTTCAGCGGGAATCACCTCCCGGCTTCCGTCTGGAGACCCCGCTCCACACCTGTGAACGCGGAGCTCCGCTGGACTCAGGATCTTGTGGTGGGCGCGGCTGGGGGGTGGGCCAACGCCCAGAGAGGGGAGTCGTGGGTATGGCCACCCACGGGCACGTTTAACTTGATAAGAAACCGCCAGACCGCCCCGCCTCCGATCCCGCCACCGACGGTCTCGCCGACATTTCCCACCGTCCGCCTTCCGTGTTAGCTCCCCCGTTCACGCGGGTGTGCGGCGGTCGCTCGGGGCTTTCATGTGCGCTGTCCCGACGACTTCAGGACGCTGAGCATCTTTTCGTGGGCGCCCTGGGCATCTCTGTGTGGTCAGGGGCTTCCTGTTGGCTTGACCGGCTCTTATGGGCAGGCATCCTTTCTGTAGTTTGGACGCTCAGCTGGAGGTTCCGGACTCAGACTAGGAGGCCCCGCTTTCAGGCGTCCCGTCCTCTGGGGAGTTCCTGGGGGGGTGTCCCGGTCACATGGCGCTGTGGGCCCGCCCGGGGGTGGCTGCCTTCAGGATCCCGCAGCTCTGGGACTAGGACTCTCTGAGCCTCAGTTCCCCTCACCGTCAAGTGGGGCGGGAGTGCTGGCCTCACGGGGCTCTCGGGTGGGGGGGTGGGATACGTGGCCTGTGGGCCCCGCCCTGTGTCTGCCCACACGTGCGTGTGGTCCTGGAGGCTGCGATCTGACTCACAGGAGCCCTGCTCTCTCCTGCAGGTTTCCCCGGAGTCTTGGAGGACACAGCGTGGCTGGCCACTGTTTCCGGTAGGTTCCTGTGGGTCCCACGCCTCGCTGTCCCTGTCGGATTCATGGGACTTCCGGGACCTTCTCTGGGGCACGGGGCTGAAAGCATTTGGGAAGCTGGGGTCCACCTGGCGGGGGTGGGGCGGGGCCCACGGGGAGGGGGTATTTTCAGGCCCAGCACAGTGACTTTCAGATGCTGTCTGAGCGGAGGGGACACGCCGGGGACGTGGGTGTTCTCTGTCTCGGAGGGCAGGGCCGCAGGCTTGGGGACGGCAGGGCACGGGGAAGGGCCCCCGTATTGGGGTGGTAGGTGTTGGAGGCAGCCCTTGGGTGTGTGCCCCTCCGGGGTCACCGTGCCCAGCGGGAGAGAAGGTGGCCGGTGTTCCGGTCCCGTCACCGCCACTTCACACGGGGCAGGCACATCACTTCATTTCCCTGTGCCTCTGTTTCCCCATCTGTAAGCTGGGGTGGGTGGTGGTGGGGTCACCGTGCTGCTGTGGCGATTCGCTGAGCGAACACAGACCCGGCCTGGCACCAGGGCGGTGCTCAGCAAGCAGGTAACCAGAGGAGTGCTTTCTGGGTGTCCCTCTGTTTTGGGACACCTCCTGCCCCCCAGAAATGCTCCCAAAGGGGCTGTCAGCCTCATTTGACAAACGGGGAGACGGGGACTCTTAACCGTATGACCCTCTCAGGGACCCCCGGCATATTCCTCCCTGGGGGGCCGGCAGACAGCAGGCAAGTCAGAGGAGGGCCCCCCAAGAATGTAGACCCCTTGGAAGAACGGGAGAAACTGCTGGAATTGGAACGCTCAGCAGGTACCGATGAGAGACGCTCGCACATCAGGTTTGATGTCCGCAGTTACAAAAGGGGCGAGTGGTGGCCACCAGCAAACCACATGTCCGCTTGGGTCGCCGCACAGGCCACTTGGGTGGACGGCGTGACTCAGTCGTCTGAGTGCGCGGTGGTCAGGTGTGTGGGAGGCTCCGCTGCAGACTCCCGCCTCCCTTGTCCTTGTCCTTCCACAGCGTTCTGGGACTTCAAGTGCCGCTTCCAAACGGCCTTGTGCTCCTGGAAGGACAGCCGTGCTTCCGCCACGTCCTTCGCCTGTCCTGCCTGCCGCGTGGTGGAGCTGGCGTTCATTGGGTGAGCGCCGTCTTTTGTGCACGTGGCTACCGGCATTCAGTTCAGCTTCGAAAAGTAGACACACACGTAACGTGCAGATGCCTACTTACTGAATACGTCACACGTGGGCACGCTCTTTGGCGCCCCCTCGTAGTATGTCCTTTGGTGGGAAGCTCCAGGCTACAGACCCAGCAGAGGGGGGTTTTGGGGAGTTGGGGGGGGCAGGGGTTACAGTTTCAAATGGGGGCGGTCAGGAGGGGCCTCCCTGAGAAGGCGGCATCTGAGCGAAGACCTCTAGGAGGGGAGCGTGCAGGAGTCTGGAGGCTGCCCGACAGGGCCCAACCCGTGTAAAGGCCCTGGGGCTTGGAGGCATCTGCAGGGGTGTCACGGGTGGGGTTTCTTAGGGCAGCCCTCTCCTCCCCCCTTTGTTCCTGAGCCTCTAGGGCCCCCCAGGAAGGACGGTTTTGGCAGCTACCTGCTTCCTGAGCCAGGCCCTGGGCCCCGCACCCATGGGCTTCATCTGGGAGATGGGTAGGCGCAGGGAGCAGGCATTTCTGAGAGGGCTCCGTGGCAAGAGGTCGGGGGGTGGTTTGTGAGGGTCAAGGGTGACTGGGGTGATATCGGGCAGGTGGCGGCTTTGGTCCTCGGAGCTGCTTGAGCCCGGGGCATTGTGGGAAGGCAGGAAATGCCCGGCCTTGACCTCCCAGTGTGGTGCCTGGGGGTGTGTGGATGCGGTTGACAGTGGATGGGGTCGGGGTGCCCCGGGGGGAGGAGGTGACCAGGTGTGCATGTGGGGGGAGGCCCGTGGGGCCTGGCCTGGCAATGAATCCTCTGGCTTTGTCCCCGTTTGCGCGGGTCCCTGGTCCCTCTAACATGGTGCAGGGCATGAAGGCACAGGATCGCTCTCCTTGCAGCTCAGGTGGCTCAGCCCATGGCAGGCTGTCCTCTGCCTCCTGTCCTTCCCTCCCCCCACAGCTTGGTCCTCCGGTTCCCTCCTCCTCCTCTGTCCTCCCACAACCCCCTTCCCTCTCCCCACAGGCCACCCTCAAATGACAGCAATTAATGGCGCCTGTGGCGGCCGGGCCGGGAGGACGAGGCTGACAGCCGAGCGTGTCTGCCTGTGGCTGGCCCGCTAATCGGGCCCGGGAGACGCTCCTGCCGCGGTGCCCGCCTGCCCATCACTCAGTTTGGCGGGAGCTGCCCTCAGACAGGCGCACGTGAGCCGGCTCAGCCCCTTCCCAGCCCCCAGCGCCCCCACCCTCTAGTCCTTTTATTGTCACCTCTCTTCTTTCATAAGTGGGCGGGCGCTGGGGTGGCCCTGGCCCTGAGCCAGCTTGCGGATAGGTGACAGGCAGACAGCCCCCAGGGGGCTTGTCTGCCGGGAGGTCCTCTCCTGCAGTGACGGGGTCGCCTCCCAGGCCTGGAGCCCTGTCTGCGCGGGGCAGGGGGCTCGTGCACACCCGCATGTGTGTTCAGGGACCAGAATCCCGGCCAGGCCTGCCTACCCGGACCTGCTGCTTGCTGGTCCATCATTTTGCCACAGCAATAATGAGGCCCCTGCTGTATGCCGGCCCCTGCAGCTGGGGCCTCCCATGGCTCATTGTGCTCCGCAGACAGTAGCCCTCCAAGGAGAATGGTGCTGTTTGTAACCCCGCCTTCCACAGACGGGGACCCTGTTGGGGAAGGAGGCAAATCCTGACCTTCCCTGCCCAGCACCCACACACCAAGGGCTCGGGGAGCTTGCCAGACAGTCCCGGGTCCGGCAGATCTGACCACCAGGCTCATTGAGATATAATTAAGTTATAATAAGATGGACCGATTTTAAGGGCTCGGTTCCATGAGTTTGGACTGATGTAAACATTCAGAGAACAACCACCACAATCAAGAGAGTTTCCATCACCCCCCAAATAGTCCCCATCCCTCTCCACCAGAGCACCTGCTGATCTGCCATTGAAGTTCTAGAAACTAATAGATTTTCATAATAAGATGATCAAGGATGCACTTTTTTTGTGTTTGGCTTTTTTCTCTCTGCATGGTTTTGAGATTCACCTGTGTGTTCGAATGTATCCGGGAGCTGTTCCGGGGCAAGGCAGGGGCATGACATAGAAGCCAGGAATGGGGGTGGCGGCAGAAGAGGGGCCGCCTCCCCCTTGCTTGAGGGGTGTGAACCAAGATGACTTTTCGGGGAAGGAGGCCCACAAATTAAATAAGCAATCCCGTAAATAAATAAGTAATGAAGTTAGTGGGGTGCCTAATTACATCAAATTCATAATTATGGATGGATGCCTGCCCGATAATTATGCTTGTTTTTAATCTCCAGCTCTGACGTGTCTCCTTCCATCTAATAGTGTTCCCTGCCTCCCAGCAGGAGGGCGGAGGGGGGTGCTGTCTTTGTGGGGGTCCCAGCGAACCCCAGGGATCCAGGTGGCCTTGTCTTTATCCTGCAGCTGGGGTTATAAACCTGCGTGAGATTGAAAGGGGCAAATATGGCAGCAACAATAACAACGGCTTATAAAGTCACTGTGCTGCCTTTTACACATTATAATTTATTTGATCTTCTAAAACCTCCCACGAAATAGGGATTGTTATCATCCCCACTTTATAGACGAGAAAACTGAGGAACAGAGAGGTTAAGTGACTTGCCTGAGGTCACACAGCCAGTGAGATGTCAGCCCGGGTTGCCCGCCCCAGCACCCACCTTCCCCGTCTCCTGTCTCAGCCTCCGGTTGTCCAGTGCGTGTGCTGCGTTAGCCTTATGCACTTGTTTTATTTTTTTAAAGAGTTATTTGATTGTTTTTGACAGAGACAGAGAGAGACAGTGAGAAGGGGGAGGGCCCAGAGCCGTCTCCATAGTTGTACGCCATCAGTTCTCGACATGGTTTCATTCCACACAGGTGGGCGGGGGGCACGCAGGGCAGGAACTGGGCTGGGGGCCTCCCGCATGGGATGCACACCCCCTAAGAGCTGGGGGTCAAACCCAGGGCTTCCTACATGGAAGCCCGCCCTGGCGAGACCTGAACTGGGGGCCTGGGTCCGCAGGGCTGGGACCCGTACTTGATCCTTGGACCTTAGGGGCTGCAAAGTGAGCTTCAGCCTGTGGAGCCGTCCCAGCTTCCCCCTTTATGCATTTATTGATGACTTCAGAGCAGCCCTTTGAGGAAGATGCTAATTGAGGGTGGCTCAAGACCTCCAGAGCCTCTAGTGCAGAGAATCGCACCACGTTGCCCCTCCCACAGCTGCCAGCTGCCGAGAATCCGAACAGAAAACGGTTCTGAAGCACAAAATAAACTCGTGTTGCGTTTACTCACAAAGCAGGCCCGTTTGCTGCAATTAACATAGCTTCTTTCTGTCTCTTTCTCTCTCTGTGGCTTTAATTTGCTGGCGTTTTGGGCAATGCGGTCCTTCCTGTCTATGGTGCTATGACCATGTGAGCATTTAGACCCGTTTTCCAGACAAGGAAACCGAGGCTCAGGGTGGGACCTGAGTGAGGTCACAGCGCCTGTGGGTGGTGAGCTGGCATGCTAACCAGCGCTTACCCCCTGGTTAGGGGAATAGAGGTCACCACAGGTCCCAACGGGGGTTGGGGGTGACTCTCCTGTCTGAGAAGTGAAGGGGCCACAGGTGTGCAAGGCTGGCCTCGTCGGGGTCTGTGCTGACCATTAAGCCCGTCTGCTGCATGGGGAGAGGCCAGCCATGCCCCCCTCATTCTGGGGACAGAAAGGATGGGGTGGCTGGTCTCACGCATCCATGCAGACCACAGACCCTCAGCCGGATTGGCGCCTGTGCCTTTTTTTTTTTTTCTTTTAAAGATTTATTTATTGTTTTTGGCAGAGAAAGACAGAGAGACAGAGAGAAGAGGGAGGGCCCAAAGCGGTCTCCACAGTCGACAGCATTAGTTTTCCATATAGTTTCACTCCACAGGTGGGCGCGGGGCTGCGCAGGGCAGGAACTGGGTCGGGAGCCTCCTGCATAGGTCCCACGAGAACTGAACTGGGGGCACTCCCCAGTTCAGCATATGGGTCCTCATGGGCTGGGGCTGGGATTTGATCCTTGGTCTCCAGGGCTGCAAAGTGAGCACTTAACCCGCTGAGCCATCCCAGCTTCCCCTTGTGCCTTCACAGAGCGCCCGGCCCTTGAGATGCCGGGGGACCAGGGCTTGCTTGTCCCCCTGCAGGCTGCGGGAGGGAACACTCAGGCCGCCCCAAGGCCCGTGCACGTGTCGGATTGTGGCTGGGCCGGCCTGCTTCCCCTGTGCTGACAGTCAGCCCAGCCGGGGCGGCTCTAATGCCCCTCGCTGTGGCCTGGGATGGGGAGGCGAGTTTTGCATAGACTCACAGCGCTAGTTGTGTGTCCGCGGTGGGCCTGGGGGTTGGCAACCTGGGAGGCGGCCCCGAAGAGCTGGAAGGAGTGTGTGGAGTAACAACAGCACACCTGCCTTGTGGGAATCCATGTGTATGAAGAGCTTCAGACAGGACTTGGCATAGAGCCAGCGTGGTGTTTATGACCAAAGCTGGCGTTTCAGGACCACTCATTGTGGGAGAGTTTGCCATGATCATCACCATCATTGCATTTGCTGTAATTTCTAATGATTCCCGAGCATTTACTTTATGCCCAGCTGTGTTTTAAGTCTGTCCTACGCCCTTGCTAACGTATTCCTTGTGGCAGCCCTGTGAGCTCGGCGCCGTTACCATCAGCCCCGCTTTATGGGTGGGGAAGCTGGGGGCACAGAGAGTTTAAGTGACTTGCCCAAGGTCACACAGCTGGCCGAGCTGGGATTTGAACCTGGGCAGCCCTCCCTGAGCCTGGACTGAGCCTGGGGTTCTCGGCAGGGCTGCCGGGAGGTGGCCGTGGGCTGGGCTCCGCGTGCCACGTCGGGCTTTCAGGCACACAGCACCTGCCCTGGCAGGGTAGTGCTGGGCAGGACACGAGGGGTCTGCTTCCTGCCTCCCCGCAGCCAGCTGGGGGGTGCCCAGTAAACAAGATGCTCGGGCCTTGTGGGTCCCAGGGGCTGATGGGGAGGTGGGCGGTGCAAACAGTGCTTTGCACGGCCCAGAAATGCCGGCTGTGGGGGCAGCCCTGGCTTCAGGGTGCTCACTTTAGGGACAGGAGCCAAGGGTGGTCTCTGAGGAGGTGGCGTTTGGGCTGGGGACCTGGACAGCGAGAAAGAACCGGAAATACGGAAGGAAGTATGCCTTCCAGGCAGGGGAACTGCATGTGCAAAGGCCCGGAGGCCGTAATGCGGAGGGACCCCCATGGGTGGAGCAGAGCTGGGGTCCCAGGAGTGGTTCTCGGGATCTGAAGCTTCTCTGTAGACCTTGGGGATGGGGGTCTGGCCCATTCCCCACTTAAGGCAGAAATCAAATGGAATGGCTTTCTCTTCTCCCGTCTGTCCTGTTGCTGGTTGATTCATTTACATGTATTGGGCACCTGGAATGTTCCAGACGTTTGCAGGGCATTGGGATTGGAATGATGGAAAAGCCGGACACTGTGGGCTGATGAGTTTGGACGCTAAGTATCTCTGTGCCTTGAGGGAGGTTAGTGTCCAGGGAGAGTATCAGTTACAGGAGGCCGTGGGGACAGAGGCGGGGCTGTCGTCAGAACAAGACAGGGTTGGAGTTGGTCTGTAGCCAGGGTGGTCTTCCTGGGACAGGTGCTGGGGGAGGGGACTCCTGAATCATGGTGCAGACATGCTCTGGCTGGTTTGGGCCACTAAGGGGGGGAACTGATCATGCTCGCAAGGCAGAGTCCCGGGCAGGGTGGGTTCAGGCATGGCTAGATCCAGGGGCTCCAACCCCGCCCTGGGGTGCTGGCTCTCAGTTCTGCTTCCTTGGTGTGGGCCTTGTTCTCAGACAGGCTTTTGCCACCAGCACAGCCAGCCAAGGGGCGGGGAGTCGCCTGAAGGCCCAAATGTCACTTCTTTCTCTTGTTCAGCTATTTTCAACAGCAGGGGGGTGGTGGCCGAGGTGGAGGGAAGGGGTGTCCCAAACTCCACCACAGTCAAGGGCAGGGAGGAGGTGAAAGGGAGCGGTGGGGATTGCGGCTAACTGGCACACATGGTGTTTCGAGTTTTGTTTTATATTTTTCCCCCCAAGAGAAGCTGGAAATCTGGATTTTTATGAGCAGTGCCTTAATTTTTAAAAAACATGGTGTACTCCAAAAAGAGCTTCCCTGCTGGCCACAGCTGACTGTCATCATTCCGTGGCCTCTGTTTTTAGCGATGACTTTTATCTCAAAGTATTTTGCCCTCTGTGGTCTGGCAGGGTGTCTCATGGAATGTACCAGAAGGTCCCAAGGCGTGGGAAGCCACGTTTAACGCCTCTGGAGAAGTGCTTTCCAAAAGTCGGGCCCCGGGGCCGCCGCAGGGCTCCTGAGAGCCCTCCAGTTCTGCCTGATGCAGTCTGAGAGACAGGAGAGCCCTGCGGTGGGTCACAGGCTCCCTAGGTTCAAATCCCCGCTCTGCTACTTCCTAGCTGTGTGCCTCAGTTTCCCCGTCTGTAGCTTGGGGGTGGCTGTGCCCTGTGGGATTGTTGTGTGGCCTCAAGAAGCTCAGGTGGAGTGGGTGTGCACCTGGCTGGTAAGACTCCTGCTTTCCTGGCTTGGGTCTGGGATCCAAACGGATCCTGGATGCTGCCTCCTGCTTCCCGCACGGCCCGGGCATGGGCTGCAGGGCCCCCGGAGAGCAGCCGCCTCCTCCCGCCCCGGCCACCCCTGCCGGATGCTCTGCGCCCTTTGTTGGCAGAGGGATGGTGCTGCACTGGGACATGAGTCTGGCGTGAGCGGTCAGCCCGCTCACAGCTGCTGCAGTTGGGGGCGGCCCCTTTCCAAAGCGAAAAGCAGCAGGAAATCAGCCCCGGGGGCCCGTTCGGTTGCCTTTGGCCAGCGCCGTTGGGTTGAATGAACCTTGACGCTTTTGCACCTGGATGCAGTGACAGAAAGGAGGCATGTTGGCCTGGGGAAGTCTCCATTCCCGGCCAAGGTCCTGGCCTGTTCCGGCCAGGAGTCCCCTTCCTGCAAGCCGCCCCCGAGGGGGTCACGGATGGCTTTCCCAGGGAAGAGGGTCTGGGCTCCTTGGGGTCCTGGCTGGCTCAGGCTTGGGGAGGGCCGGCCACGGGCGCCCCTGGGGGGTGCCTTGCTGGAGGGTTGAGTTAGAACCCACTCTGGGGCAGAGCCGGAAAGGACCTTCCCCGGGAGGCCCTGGGAGGAGGGGGTGCGGCCCTGCCTGCCCCTTGATTTTGGGGATTGGCGGAGAGTTTGTTGCTGCTGCTTCCCGGCCACCCAGTTTGTGGTCGTTTGTCTCGGCAGCCCCAGGACGCGGGTGCGGTTATGAATTTTATTTTGATCATCCTTGGAAGGTAGGGACCCCTGGGTGGCCTCTGGGGCCCTGCAGGGTCGGAGTCCATGACAGGAACGACCTCCCTGCCACGCTCTCAGTTGCCGCCGCGCCGGCCTCCTGGCCTTTCCGGAGTTCCTCACGGCCTCTGCCCCGGCTGCTTCCTCTGCCCACGACACTGACCCTGAGACGTTTCCACAGCCCGACTCCACCCAGGGCCCAGCCGCTGCTTTGGAAAGCACCGGCCCAGCAACCGCCACTGCCCGGGTTGTGTCACGTCTCTTATCTGCTGTTGACCTCGCCTGGTCCTCTGTCAGCTCCACAGGGCAGGGGACCCCGCTTTGTCCCTGTCCGATGCCCAGCGCATACCGTCGGGGCTCAATAAATGCTTGTTGAATGTCCGATGGTTCCAGGCCTGGGGCTGTTCTCAGCTGCGAGGTGGACACTGCTGAGAAACAGAGTGAACAGGGCCGGGATGGGACCGTCTTCTTATTTTAAATGGAGGTGAGATGCACGTCCCGTAACCGTGAACCGTGTCCAAGTGAGGGATTCGTTAGGTCGGAGGATGCAGCTGCCACGCCTCCCCTGCCAGCAGGGGCTCCCCCTGTGCCTCCTAGCCCCGGCCAGCAACCACCCTTATCCTTCGCCTGTTCTGGGCGTTTTCTAGAAACAGGGACGTGTACCCCGGGGGCCTCATGGGACTGGCTTCTTTCACTTGGCGTCATGGTTTTGAGCCCCGTGGTTGCATGTTAGTGCTTTCATTCTTTTTTTATATTTTTTTAAAGATTTATTTTTATTGTTTTTTGATAGAGAGAGACAGAGAGAAGGGGGAGGGCCCAGAGCAGTCTCCATAGTTGACATCAGTTTTCCATATAGTTTCACTCCACAGGTGGGCGCGGGGCTGCGCAGGGCAGGAACTGGGCCGGGAGCCTCCCACATAGGTCCCGGCAAGAACTGAACCGGGGGCACACCCCAGCTCAGCACATGGGTCCACATGAGCCAGGTCCAGGATTCGATCCTTGGGTTCCGGGGCTGCCAAGCGAGCGCTTAACCTGCGGAGCCATCCCGGCTTCCCCAGCGCTCTCGTTTGTGATGGCAAAGTAACGTTCCCTGTGTGGCTGGACCTCAGCAAACCCCCCCCCCCCCTGCACCCAGCCCCCACCCTGCTCCCAACCTTGTCACGGAGTCTGGCTTGGAAGTGGGGGAGGATCAGTAGGCAGGGCGGGCTGTTCCTTCCACTTGGGGATGGAGGCTGAACGGGACTTGAACTGTAGGTGCTGTCGAGTCCTCTGAGCCCCAGACGGGTGTCGTTTCCATTGACCCTGAGACAGGCCAGGAAGCCGTGTGGCCCCATTTCACAGCTCCGAAGGCTAATGCCTACAGAGGCGGGGGTATTACCCAGGGCCACTGGACGGGCCTCGGGGCCCTCCCGCTTCCTTTCGGGACCCCTTTTGTCTCGCCACCCGAGCCTCTGTGGTCCCCATCAGGGTACACCCTGCCGTGTCACCACTACCTTCCCCACCGTCCCCAAAGCCCGGCTGCGTGGGCAGTTTCCTGGAAGTAGCACGCTGGTACCTTCGGTCAGGGGCGTGGTCACCGGTCACCCTCAGAAGCTCGGGGAGTGAAGAGTTCTGCTCGGATGACCACGTGCTTATTCTGACAGAGGCCGAGCCTCAGCCACTGGCTCCGTGTCGAGGTGCAGCACGTGGCTGCTTCAGGTTCCGACGACTTGTCACTCAGCAAGCCCTCCCCCGCCCGGCTTCCCCCGCAGAAGGCGTAGGAAGCGGCCGTGGGACCTGCCCGGAGACTTAGAGCTCTGGGGTTTGGACGCCTTCCTCCTGGTTCCCGGGCCAGCCTCTGCCGAGGTCTGGGCGCAGGTCTGTGTCCAAAACCAACAGAGAACAAAAGGAACCGTGAGCCCTGCCCCTGCTGCTCTGCCCTCTGCTTCCTGGCCGGGCGTGGGGGGGCCGGTTTGGCCCGTCCGCGAGGTTTGTGGTCTCCTGACCAGTCACGGTGAGAGCCGGCGGGCGGGAAGACAGCACCCGGATCTGTGGTCTCAATGGCCGGATTCTGGGCGCTCACGTGGGCCTGTGCCTTGGTTTCTCCACGTGGAAACGAGGGCTTTGGAGCAGAAGGGTCCCCACCTCGGCTCTCAGGGCAGGCGCTTTCTTGGGAAAGGCTGGAGGGGGAGCTGAGGGACACCGACACTGTTCTGTCCTCCCTGTGGGTCCAGTGGGCCTTCCTGTCCCCCCAGCGAGACCAGTGGCCCCCCAACCTTTTGTCTTGTGCAACTCTGATCCACCCCAAACCCTCTGTGGCTCCTTGCTGACTTCACCACGTGGCCCGGTTCAGGCCTCCGCCGCCTGCTTTCCAGCTGTGTGACCTTGGACAAGCCACTTAACCTCTCTGAACCTGTTTTAACTTCTCTGTAGACAGGAGTTCAAACCCGACCCTGCCTGTCATGGTGCTGTGGGAAAGGCAGACGGGCTACACGGCTCAGGGCTCACAGAGCGCTAGAGTCCTCAGGAGCCACTGTCCCCGCCCCCTGGCCTTCCCGTTATCCCCTGACCTCACCTTCTAGCTCTTCCTGCCACACCAGCCTTCTCTCTGCTTTGGCAACACACCAAACCTGGCTGGTCCTCTAGCACATGATTTGGGCCCGCGGTGCCTCCCTGGTGCTTGCATCCTGAACACGCGAGGCCCCCACGGCACCACCGGGGATGCCTGGTTTCTGGGGGTGGGGGTAGTGGGACCTTCTGTCTCCCCCCAACCCCCAACGCCTCCTGCTGGGGGCAGAGCTGTTCCCGTTCTGCCCAGAGAAGCTCAGAATCCTCTCTGAGTCACACAGCTGGTGGCAGCCAGGGTTCAGGCGGCTGGCGGACCACTGAACGGTGCACACCCGAACGTGCGTGGCTGCATCTTCTCACCCTCGGGGCCTGTGGCCAAGAGGACCCCCGTTCAGAATACCAGTGTCAGGGGCGCGCGTTTGCTTTTGCGGGGATCCCAGGAATACGTTAGAGGCAGAGCCCGGCGTCTCCCTCTGGCCAGGTCCCCCGCTGGAGACCGGAGGACCAGGAAGGGGCGGGAGGCTGGGCTTGCGTGGCCGGCCTGCCGGCCGGGAGGAAACGGGTTAAAGGAGGAAGCTTCGGCCCGGAGCTGGCTTTCCCTGCGCGCCAGCCAGCGAGCGAGGGAATAGTGAAGAGGTTTTTCTCCCGAGCTATAAAAAGGCCTCCCTGTGTTTCAGCTCCTGAGTGTTGGGCTGGAAGCCCGCCAGGGTTACCATGGCGATGAGGAATTATTACTTACTGCCAAGGCTGGGAGAGAAAGCTTGTACTTTTGGCTTCTCAACAGGAGGAGTGGACTTATGTAATTCCCTGTGTTTATAGCCCGAGTGGCAGGCGGCAAGACTGGTCGCCGAGGCCCAACCTGGCGTGGGCGGCCTCCTGCGTGTTGGTGGGGCATCCCGGGGGTTGTCCCTGGTGAGCCCTGCCGGCCCTGCCTTGGGGGCCTTCGGTGGGGACTTGGGGGGCGGCCTGGCTGCACACAGGTCCTCACGGGGCCTCCCCATCTGGGAAGCCCCGCAATCTCCTGGAAAGGCGGCGGGGCCGGTGGCCGCCGTCCCCCGGTACCGGGCCTGCAGGGAAGATGGCAGGACGCTAGACTCCCTCTGTCGTCTGGAAGCCAGCGGAACTGTCTGTGACTCTGCTGGCACATTCTCCTGTCTTTCTTCCCTTTCTTTCTTTTCTTTTTTTTTTTTTTCCTGTGGGAGAGTTACTTCAAGTTGTGTTTGGAGCTGACGTGAGTGGATGGCTGGTCATGTGCTCGGTAAGAGAAGTTTCTGGGCCCAGCGGTGGGCTGGGAGCCATGGCGGCTGTGTCACGGGCCGAGGGCGGGTGGGCGAGGACTGGGACCTGGGCCGGGCATGCCGCTCGGGGGACAGTGGGCTTGTCTGGCCGGAGCCCTGGTTCTGCCCTGGGGGTAGCCCCAAGCCTGGCCGTGGGGACCTGCCTTGTCGGCCAGAGTGGCTGAAATCCTGGGAACAGATTCTGAGAAAGGGGTAGCCAGGCCGGGCAACACCGCTCGGCTGCTGTCCGTGGGAGGGGACGCGTGGGGCGGGGGCCGTGGGCAGAGTTTGGGGTCTGGAAGGGCTCCTGGTCTCTTCTTCTTTGGCATGGGCCGCCAGGGGTGGCCTGGGGGGCTGAGGATTTGGGGGTGCCGCAGGGGAGGGGCCGGGTGCAGGCCAGGCTGTGGCATCCCCGGCAGCCGGCTCCCACCATGGTGGTGTTTGGCTGGGCGCCAGTGTCTGGTCTTAAATCAGCACCACCGGCCCAGGCTTGCCCAGAGCCTGGCAGGCCAGGAACTGGGGTAAACACCGGAGAGTTGGAGCGAACTTCCGTTTGCAGGTGGAGGGGATGAGGGAGCGGAGCGTCCCGAGGTCTGGGTGGGCCGGGGCTGCAGGGGGCGTGGGTGGGGTGGGGTACAGCGGTGGCCGGGTTCGTGGGGGCTCGAGCCTGGGCCTGCAGGTTGCAGATGGACGGCACTGCTCGTTGGCCACGACCCAGGTCTGAATCCTGGTTTCGTCCCTTTGGTTCACGCTGGGGGGCCTCAGTTTTCTCATCTGTGGGATGGGGCCGCACAGATACGGGGTGACGTGAGATGAGCTGCGGCCTCCTGGTTTACCCCAGGGGCCAGGCTGCCGTGCTCACGTCCCGGCGAAACGCTTCCCGGCAGCGTGAGCCGGCGACCCGTCACCACCTGGCTCCCAGCCTCAGTTTTCCATCTGGTAAATGGAGGTGCCATCTGTCTTCACCCCGCAAGTTAGTGTGGCTTACGGGGCCGGTCACCTGTCCCACCCCACCCCTCATGGACACTGCGACCTTGGGTGGGAGTGATGTGGAACCTCCTTTCTCTGGTCCGTTCAGTACTACGGTGCGAGCTGCGCGCCTTGTGCGCTGGGGGAACCAGGACAAGCCTGCAGGGTCCCGGGGGACTGGTGTGTGGTGGGGAGGGGGCTCCGTAGGTGTGGATGGAGCTTGGATTTAAGTTAGTTATGTCGTGCTCTCCAGCGATCTTCCGTTTCTTCCTGTCGAGAGCCCACCCATGTTACAGATGTGGAAACCATAGCCAGTAGAGTTGGGGTGGCCGGGGCCCCTCCTCAGCCCCAGGCTCTGTCTGCATTTGGGCCTGAGCCAGGGTCCCTGGGGCTCCCCAAGTCCTGCCTGTTCTGCTCCGTCTCCCACCTACCCTGGGCCAGACACCCCCGGCAGTGCCCCAGCGTGGCCCCGGTGCGGGGCGGGCAGGGCCGGTTCTCCCACGGGGGTGGCCGTGGGCCTGTGTCTGTAAGTGACACCGGATGCTGGGCTGGTCGCTGGCGCTGTGCCTCTCCTTGTGGGCCAGCAGCAGCCAGTGGGGAGTTTCCCCGATGTGCCCGCTGCCCATGCCAGCTGCCGGCTGTGCTGATTGTCCTCACACCTCTCTCCTGGGGACCTTGGACGAGGCTTCTCCAGTCCGGGACCCCCGCGAGCTTCCTCAGTGCCCGCTGTGCTGTGGCTGTCCCTGCTCTGCCCCCGGGATCTCGTGACTCGATCCGACAACTCTTAGGACAGTGGGTGTGTGTGGCCGTTCAGGCCACAGGTCGCACAGGACACTCTCGGGAGGGGGAGCCGTCCTGCAGGACAGCGGTGGCCACGCGGCACCGAGCTAGAAGTGCCTGCAGCTAAACACGCACATACACGCCAGACACACTCACAGGTGAGTGTGTGTAACGCCGGTGCAGCTATCCTGGTTGCGCTGCTGATCGCAGCGACCTCTCGTTCCGTGGGGATTGCGGGAAGCGGGCTCAAGGGCACGAG
Organism: Craseonycteris thonglongyai; assembly: GCA_004027555.1. NCBI lineage: Eukaryota > Metazoa > Chordata > Mammalia > Chiroptera > Craseonycteridae > Craseonycteris > Craseonycteris thonglongyai. The sequence goes on from PVKE010001071.1 coordinate 41,672, forward strand.
GGTGGCTGCATGAACCAGCGCCAGCCTCTGTTTCCTCGTCTGTAAAATGGGCGCAGCGTTGAGCGCCTTGCAGGGCTCCAGTTGAAGGTTAAATGAGCTGAGACGGGCTCCGTCCTGAGAGAGGGGCTGGCGTGAGGGTTTTGTTCATCTGGGTCACCACTGTGTCCCCAGCGCCGGGCATATAGCAGGTGCTGAGCACATGACTGTTCCCGAATCAGGGTCTGCTGCAGGCCGTGGACCAGGGCTTGTTGCTGCCAGTGAGCGGGGCCTCTTTGGGGATGGAGGCGCGTCCATGGAGCACCCCCAGAAAGCCGGCATGGGCTAGTGAGAGAGCTGAGGCTCAGGAGCAAGGGAAATGCAGGGCCTGTGGGGACCGGGGGCGGGGGCGGGGTGCAGACAGCATCAGCGTTGTGCCAGGTGGGGCAAGCATTCCCAGCCCCTCACTCTATTGAGTCCTTAATCACCGTGTGAACTGGGCCCTGAATCGGCCTCTCCAGATGAGGCAGAGGGGGTGAGCAGCTCACCCAAAGACACACAGCGGCAGGCACACAGTATCTAGTGGAGGTATTGCAACAGGTAACGGCATTTCGTGTGCCCAGGGGGCACTTGAAACGGATTACCCCCTTTCGTTCTCAGAAGGCCCCTCTTGTCATCCTGGTCTCAGAGGACAGGGCACCTCGGGAGAGGAGGCAGGATTGGGACCCAGGTTCTAGGGGGGACTCCCCAAGGCAGACGCCGTTTTCTGGGAATCTTGCCCCATCTGAGAGCCGGACCTGAGGCCGGAGGTGCCCTCTCTTTCCTGGAAGGTGGGGAGTGGGTTTCTCCTCCAGCGCAGAACGGAGAAGGCAGGGGGGCCGCCCCCTTCCTCCAGTCGTGCATTTGTGTGATAATGAGCCCCCAGTTCCCCCGTGCAGCCTCCTGCCCAGGCTAATAACATAACTGGTCCTGGGCCATTCTGTGCGGTGGGCAGCTGTGTGCGCAGGGCTGGTGATAAGTAGAGAGGTGGTGATTGGGGTGGGGGCAACGCTTCCTGTCACTCTACAGGAGGCGGGCTGTGCTCCCCCGACAGGAGCCAACAGAGACTCAGAAGCGGTGGCCGCTGTTTCTTGGGGGCTGGGGGTTGGGGGCGTGGCCGCCGTTTCTTGGGGGCTGGGGGTTGGGGGCGTGGCCGCTGTTTCTTGGGGTTGGGGGTGCCATGCCGGACCGCTTCCAGCCTTGTCCTAGACTGTGAAGTGGGGTGCCCCTTGCTCCTAAGGCGTGGGTGTGAGAGTCCCTTGTCTACTGTAAAGCCAGTGCTCAGAGAAAGCGGTTCAAGCCCTGGGCACGCGGCCTCAGCCTGTGGGGGCCTCGGTTTTCTCATCTGTCTGGTGGGGGTGCTGTCAGGGTTTGGCCGTGGGGCGGGCTGGGAGCACGCTCCTCGGAGAAGAGGTGTGGTGGAAAAGGCCGTGGCCACCGTAGTGGGTGGGGGCCCCCGAAAGCTGTGTGCATGTGTGACAGGTTTTGGAGAAAGGGTCTTTGCAGAAGTGCTTTGGGATGAGGTCATCCTGTATTATGGGGTGAGCTCCGAATGTGGGGACCAGTGACCTTAGGAGAGGCCAGGAGGAGAAGACACACCGAGGGGCCAGCCACGTGACGACCGGCAGGGACTGGAGAGTCTCTAGCACAAGCCAGGGCACCTGGAGCGTCCGGACCTGGGGGAGGCAGGGGGAGCCTTCGTTCGGAGCGGGGCCCTAGCCCATCCCACCACCTGTGGTCGTTTGGGGGCCCCTCTTGGGTGCCCCCTCCAAGCCTTTGCCCTCTTTGGAGGACATTCCCACCTGTGGCCCCCACACGGCCTGCTTTCTGGGCCGGCTCCTGCGGCTTCCAGCCGACCACGAGTCAGAAGCCACAGGTCCCATCCCGGCAGCCCCTGGCTGCTTCTGGATGTCAGACTGATTTATTGGGCTTTAGAATCAGTGTTTTTAAAATAAAACATTGCAAATTGAAGGGTGGCTCCAAATTGGACTCTTTTTCCTGAAAGGGTCGGAAGCTGTGGGTCTGCGACAGGCATTCCTGAGCCGGGGCCACCCCCTTCTGGTGCCCCTGCCCCTCCTCCACTCGTGCCGGTGCTCCGGGGGTGCCCGGGGGGCCCTGGAACCTCCGGCCCTCCTTGTCTGTCCTTAATCTTCCTCCCCAAACTGGTCTGCACACCCCCGTGGGTGCCTACCTCCCCCTTTGCCACTCCCAGGCATCTGAGCGTGTGCCACTGGACTCCTGGCCGCACGGGCCAGGGGACCTTGGGATTCTTTTTTTGTTTTAAAGATTTATTTTATTGCTTTTGACAGAGAGAGACAGAGAGAAGGAGGAGGGCCCAGAGCCGTCTCCATAGTTGTACGTCACCCATTTTCAACGTGGTTTCGTTCCACATAGGTGGGCGGGGGCCGTGCAGGGCGGGAACTGGGCTGGGGGCCTCCCGCATGGGAAGCTCACCCCAGTTCAGCATGTGGGTCCAGGGCCGGGGCCGGGACTTGATCCTTGGTCCCTGGGGCTGCAAAGCAGGCACGTAACCTGCTGAGCCCTCCCGGCTGCCCGACCTGGGGATTTTTGATGCTGACACAGCCCCCTTAGTTCTCAGACCCTCACTGATCAGCAGGCACCCTCCACGTTCTAACACTGGATGGAGCCGAGTTGAGTGGACCCTGTCCCCCCGGCCTCAGTGTCCGGGTGGCAGCAGGGGCCAGGCCTGTGGGAGGTGGGCCTTGGGGTGCAGACTGCTGGTTTGCTTGGGGGGGGGGGTTGCATGGGAGGTGGTTGTTCAGTGGGTGGGCTCCCGGCCCTCTGCATGGGTTGGACTTCAGGCCGGGCCGCCGCTGCCGGTGGAACTATTCTTAGCAGCAGGAACATTTGCCCTTGTCCACATGTGGCAGAGAATGTCCCCCAGAGACCTGCCCTGAAATGCTAGGGATGACCCCATACATTCCGCAGAAAGCTGCGCTTCAGGGACCCGTGTGCACGGAGGGAGGTGCGGGGGAGGCGTTTCCGGCAGATCCACAGCTGTGGACACATTTGCCAGATGTCGGTGCAGGGAGGTTGGTGGGAAACCGGGGCCACTGCCTCCGTTCTGGGGGTTGGGGCGGCCCCCCTCACCCTCGGGGTCTCGGCAGGAGGCGTGAGTGATGGGATGGAGGCTGCAGGTGGGTGGAGAGAGGGATTGGGCCTGGCCTGGACCCATGGGGGGAGCAGAGCGTTTCACACTGGCCCGCCCCTGCGTCCAGGCTGTCAGGGTTAGAGGTGGCCTTTAGGAGCTGAGGTGACGCGGGCCATGATGGGGTCGGCTGGGGGGCCATTCTGACACTGGGAACCTCCCCATCCCGGCTCTCCGGGTGCTGTTCATTGGCTAGCAACTTGGGAGGCCTCCCTGGAGGAGGTGTGGGGCTTACTTTATTTTATTCTTTAAAATGTGTCAAAATACTCTTCACCAAAGAATGATCATCTCATGGGGAAGCTGGGATGGCTCAGCGGGTTCAGCGCTCGCTTTGCAGCCCTGGGGACCCAGGATCGAATCCCGGCCCTGGCCCGTGCAGACCCATGTGCTGAGCTGGGGTGCGCTTCCCACGCGGGAGGCCCCCAGCCCAGTTCCCGCCCTGCACGACCCCGCCCACCTGTGTGGAACGAACCATGTCGTGAACTGATGATGACGTACAACTATGGAGACGGCTCTGGGCCTTCCCCCTTCTCTCTGTCTCTCTGTCTTTGTCAAAAAAATAAATCTTTAAGAAAGAATGACCTTCTCAACTACTTGTCAGCGTGCAGTTCCCTTGTGCTAAGTGCACGCACGCTGTTGTGCAACCGTCACCACCAGCCGCTCCAGAACTTTCTCATCTTGCAGAGCTGAAAGGCAGGGCCCTTTGCACACCGTCCCCACCTTGGTCCCCGCCCTTGGGGACCCGGTCCTGCTTTGCGTGTCTCTGGACCTGACTCCCCTTGGTGCTGCAAGATGAGGGGAGTCACATCGTGTTTGTCCTCCTGTGTCTGGCCTCACCCGTGTTCTGTGGCCCGTTTTCTGCTTGTCGGTCATTCCCGGCAGGCAGCGAAGTGGATGGACCCAGAACCCCAGCCCCTCATCCTTAGAAACCGGGGGTCCTGGGTTCAGGCCAGCCGTGGGCGGATGAGCAGCCACCCCGAGCAGCAGGCTCGGTGCCGAGCCTGACACAGTGTGGGGCCCCCCGTCCCCCACCCGTGGGGGTAAGTGGCTTGCCCAGGTCTCCGAGCTCCTGCCAACGTCCCCACGACGGCCCCCGCAGACAGCCGCCTCTTCTCTGGGCCTCTCCATCCCCTGCGGAGAGAACTGGGCTGTGTGGAAGGCCGGATGGTGGAGCAGGGCCTCATGGAAGACACGCCTGGGTGCCCAGAGCGCACACAGTGAGGAGGAGCCGGGAGAGACTGGGGGGTTTGCGAGGTGCCGCTGTGGGACCCGGGGACCTGCAGGGCAGGGAGGTTGTCCTTTTAAAATGAAGCAGGGTGGAGGGAAGGGGCCGAGGAGGAAGCGATTCTGAACAGATCCCCCGGGGCTGGGAGCAGGGCTGGGTGGCCCTGGCAGGCGTCCAGCGGACTCGAATGTAACAATTAAATTGGAAACAAACGGGCTCCTCGTGGTTCCAACCAGCACCACTTCCTTCTGCTCGGCCCCCAACGGGGCGCTGGGGAGAGCGGGGCCTGGGCGGGCGGTTTTGGGGGGTCGGCATCCAGCCTGTCTGCTTTCCGGCTGTGTGATCTCTGTTGGGCAAGTGAGTCCACCCCTCTGCGCCTCTCGGCTTCCTGATCTGTCCGGTGAGGGACATCAGAGCCTCCCTCAGTGCGGGGTGCCTGGGAGGGCGTGAGGGGGTTGCGTCATGTCCTGGTGGCTGGGAGTCTTTTTCAGGGGAGGGGGCATGTGAGGTTGCCGGCGGGGTTGGCCCCGGGCCTCTTTTCCCCTGAAGGTCGTGCAGGCCTGGTCTCTCTCCCTGGAGGTTGCAGCAGCCAGTGCGTCCTTGAACTTGGCCGTCCAGGGACCTGGACCCCTTCCCCCCTGGGCCCCTGGGTGTTTGCTCCCCTGATGGGTGTCAGGTGCGCTCGGCTCACGCCCGTTACCCACCTCCCCAGATGCTGGACCCTGTGGGCTGAGGGATCCAGTGCAAGAGGGCGGAGTGGTCCCTGCCCCTCTCCGGGCCCCAGTTTCCCTGCCCACAAAAGGAGGGTGTTGAGTGAGGTGAGATGTGTGCAGTCGAGGTTTTAGGGTCCCCCCACCCTCTGTTCCAACCCAGCTCACCCCCCACCCCTGTCCCGGGAAGTTCCGTCCTCAGGGTGGGTCTCCCCATCCCGTATGATCTTCTGACTGGGACTTGCTTCATCATTTGGTCGGTTCACAGCTCCTGGCCTGTTTGCTCCTCTGCAAAGTGGGGATAGTGGTAGAAGCTGCCCCTGTTCCTGACGGTGTTGTCATCGGTGTTCCAGGCAGGGCGGGTCGTGATGGACACCACTCCGATTTCTGGGCCTGGGGCTTTCCGTGGATCTTATCCCTGTGAAAGAGCACATTCCTGTTGTTTCCAGCCACCCAGTCTTGCATTAAGGCAGCTGCAGGCAACCAGCGCACCTACTGTGTGCGGAGCACCACGCCTCTCGGGGCCTCGGCCGTCAGTCAGAACGAACACGGAGCAGCTACTGGATGTGTCAGATGCTGGAGAGGCCGCTGTGCAAGCCCCCCGGTGCACCGTGTGTCTCTGCCCGGGAACAGGCTGGCTGGGGTTCGGGTGTGACAGGCGTGGCCCCTCCCGGGGACCCATAGCTGCCCCTAGCACCTGGAGGGTCTGCTGAGCGTGTGTGGAGGCGGGCTGGGGGCTTCTCTCCTGCCCGGCAGCAATTGTTAATTCTGAGGCTCCCCCACCCGCTGCGGGTTCCGGCATCGGTGCCCATGTGCTCCTGGAGAATTCTAGGCCCGCGTGGCCTGCACAGCACCCCTTTTATCTTTGCGGCAGCGCGGGCCCAGGTCTGGGGGCTCGGGTCTGGGGGCCTGGGTCTGGGGGCCCGGGTCTGGGGGCTCCGGTCTGGGGGCTCCGGTCTGGGGGCCCGGGTCTGGGGGCCCGGGTCTGGGGGCTTGGGTCTGGGGTCTCGGGTCTGGGGGCTCCCAGGCACGCATCTGAGGTTCTGTCACTGAAACGAGCACTCCCTGCCCCCTCAGAGGCATCTCAGCCCCCAATTGTTCCCTCCCCAGCGCTGAGCCGGCAAATCCAGAGGATGCATCACGGTGTGGGTCCTGCCTGGGCTGCAGTGAACCCTTCAGGACCCCCCCTCCCCAGGAAAGAGGCCTGTGTCCAGTGGGGTCAGTGTGCTCATGTGGGGGTGTCAGGCAGAGTCGTTCACGGGGTGCCTGCTGTGTGTTGCCGGGAGCTGTGATGGGCTCCGGGGGTGTAGCCGGGCACAAGGGGATGTGAAGCCAGGGTCGTGGGCTTTCTCCGTGGACCCCAAAGCCGCATGGCGAATGGGGGGGTTCGTAGGATCGTGGGGCGCCGCCACATCGCACCTGTAACCCGTGGGGTATCCCGTGGGCAGCTGTGGTCGAGGGCCCACGGGGGCCCCTCTCTGGGTTGGCAGGGTGGGTCCCCCGGTGCCGGGGCTTGTTTGTAGGTGGCTTCGCAAGGCTGGTTGGGACCCAGGCTCAGGAGCCCCCACCTGGCCCAGCAAGGCCTCCACCTGGCCGGACCCCCGTCCCTTCTCCTTGGAGCCCGAACCTGCCTTACTGAGCACCTGCTGTTTACCCTGAGCACTCCACAAGCGTGGGTCCTCACAGCTGAGGACGCTAGGGCTCAGCCAGCGGGGGGTTTTGCCCAAAGAGGGGAACGGAAGGGCGCCTGTATCCAGGGGGCCGCTCAGCTTCTGTCTCCCAGGCCTTCCCGCCATCTGCCGCGTCATCTCCTGCTCTGTCCCTGCGGACCCCTCACGCTTGGACGGTTGCGGGGAGCCCCCCGCCCCATCCTCACCAGCCCACCCCCAGCCACCGGCCTGCTTCCTGTCTCTGTGAATGTGCCTGGTTTACACGCGCATCTGCACTTCGTGGTCCTTGGCGTCTCTCGCTTCGTGAGATGTTTTCAAGGTCAGGGTGTAGTGTGTGTTGGTGCCCGTTTCTTTCTGCGGCGGAAGCGTCTCCCGTTGTGTGGCCGTGGCGCAGGTTGGTTCTTCATCATCACCGACAGACACGAGACTTGAGTCCCCGGTTGCGGTTCTTATGGGCGCGCGCGTGGGAGCGGGATCGCTGGGTGGCGGGATAACTCCACGTGTAACACGGTGAGGGGCTGCCACACCGTGTTCCTAAAACGCCTTTTTATTTTTTTTTTGAGTTGGCAGCAGAGGAGGCTGAGTTAGGGAGGGGTGGACATAGGGTTTGTTAATCAAGCTCGCGGTGAAGGACGGAGGTCTGGGGAGCAGGGGGGGACCCCCCCAGACATGTCTGGGTGACGGGAGTTCTTTCTTTCTGGGTCTCAGTTTCCCACCTGTGAAGCCACTGGATGGGTCCTGAGGTTCTTTTTAGTGTGGACACCGGGGACTTCTCTCACCTCCAGGAGGCAGGGGGGACCCAGGCGGCTCTGGTCTGGGTCCTCGGCCGTGTCCCCAGTGTGGCTTTCGGTGTCGCACCGCCTGTTCCCTGCCTTCCTGCCTCAGAGCACGTCCCTCTGTGACTCAGAAACCCGCAGAGGCCTCAGGGTGAGGTTGGGGCCGCGGGGTCCGGCGTGGGTTGCAGGCTGAGGACCTCGGACGTGGTGGAGGGCCAGCTCGCCCTGGCGTGTAGCGTATGGTCCTTTTGTCACAACTACTGTGCCAGCCGTGGGCAGCAGGGAGGGTCAGGAGGACCCATGTCTGCACCTTCCTCCTCACAGGCGCCGAAGGAAGGATGTGGGGGGCGCCTTCCAGGGTCCCTGGAGCTGTGGCTGGTCCGAGGCTGACACGCTTCTTTCTCTGGGTTTCCCCACAGGTGTCTGGGACAGGGTGTCCCGCAAGCAGATGACGAGGCCTGGCCTGTAGTCCTCCGCGGACGCTGAGAGGAGCCTCCCCAGACAGCCAGCGCCATGTCGGGGTCCACGCAGCCTGTGACGCAGACGTGGAGGGCCTCCGAGCCTCGCTACCCGCCCCACGGCATCTCCTACCCTGTGCAGATCGCCCGACACCATGCGGTAAGGGGCGCCAGGGCCACCGCAGGGGCTCCCCGGTCACTGAGCCCTGCCCGTATCCCTGTTCTTCTTGAAGTCGTGGCTGGAGGGCCCCGCGGACCCCAGGCCCTGGGTGTCTGGTAAAATCTCCGGAGCTGGGCTCTGCTTCTCAGAGTTGGTGGGTGGGATTTGCATACACGGAGCACCTGCTGTGTACACCTTCCTCCAGGCCTGCCGCACCGGGACTCCCTCCTTGCTCTAGGATTGGGGTGTCTTCCTTGGGTCCATGGCTCCCTCCCTTCCTGACTCTGCCCACTGCAGATGGGCGTGTGCTTCTGCCCGGTTGGTGTTTATTAGGCACCTCCTGTGTACCACATCCTCTGGCCCTGGCCCAAGGGCTCTCAGTGTCCCCGGCCTCCCCTGTTTGGCCTCCTGGCCGCTGGGCAGGGGGCTCGAGGCCCTGCAGCCATGGCGGGGGTGTGGCTCTGCGGCTGGTGCCTGGTGTGCGTGTGCCCTCCTGGCCGGCGTGGTCCCTCCTCACGAGACAGAGAGGACATTTCCGGGGTCAGATGCCTCTATTTACTAGGAACATACTGTGTGCCCAGGGCTGGGGCTGGCACTCTTACTGGTGGATGATTGTCACGCATCCCTGTCACCGATGTCACAGCCAGCAGCAGCAGCCACGCAGGCGAGGGCTCCCCTGACCGGGCGCTTCCTGCAGGGCAGACGTTCTGTTCAGAGCCCTGGAACACCCGTGTGCAGCACATGCTCCTTCCTCCTCGGCATTCCGTGTTGTAGGTGGGCGGACAGGACAAGCTACCTCTCCGAGCCTCCGTCTTCCACCCACACGGTGATTCTCACGAACATGAGACGTGGCCATCGGTGGACCGTTAGTTCTCGGTGCTGATGGTGCCTGGCACTCGCTCAGCCCCGTGTGCCTGCCCGCCGTTACGTTACTTGCTGCCGTCGCGAGCTGCCCGGAGGCGTGTGCCTCAGGATTCCCTGTTATTTCTCCTGCCCTCCTGCCAGGGTTGAACCCCTCTCTCACCTCTTCCCCGGAGGTCACAGCCTCTGCCTCTGTCCTGGCTGACCCCATACGCCTCCATCAGTGACGTGGGATGTGGCTGGGTGGGACCTAGTGGCAGGAGGCTGAGGCCAGGGGTGAGCTGGGGCCCGTGAGAACCCCTTTCCTGACCACCTGCCTTGGGCCGCTGCTTGCTGGCTGAAGGGCAGGAGCAAGAATCCTGGGCCTCCCGGGGGTGCGGTGGGGGGTGTCTCACGCTCCTCAGCGTGTGTGGAGCTGGAACCGCTTCCCCTCGGCTGGTGGGTCTGTGGTCTGCAGCCCCCACCGCCACACCTTCCCACCTCCCATTTGAAAGGCAGGAAGTTCAAGGAGGGGCCTGTGCCCCTCGGGGCTGTGACCCCGAGAGGGGTGGGGTCTGCCGGTGTGTGTGCCCCGGGCCCTGGACGTTCCCCTGACCCAGCCTCAGGCAACTCGAGCCTTTGGGTGTCAAGTCTGTGCATGTGTGGCTGGTAGAGTCCCGTCCACTCCACCTGCAGGGTCTCTCTGTGCCCTGTTCCCTCCCCCCTGGAATAAGGACCCCACGTCTTTCCCCGAGGGTCCGGGAGGACCCCTGGCACCGACCCTGTCTGTTTGCCTCCTTTGGGGCTTTCTGTGGCCCATCTCGATTCCCCCACAACTCCCTGAGCTCCCGCAGGCCTTGTGCTGAAAGGATGAGTTCAAGTTCCAGGATGCAGGGTCTGAACCCCAGAGCTACCCCTTCCTGCTGTGTGGCCTTGGGCGAGTTCACTAACCACTCTGTGCCCCATCGTGGAAGGTTTAGGGCACGGGCTCAGGAGCCAGACGGCTTGCGTTCACGTTCTGCCTGCATGATGTGTCCTCGCTGTGGACACGGGGCCTGCCCGCCCTGTGCCTCAGTTTCCCTGTCTGTGGATGGAGGGTAGGCAGAAGGTGGCGAGGAGCCAGTGAGTTGATGCGTGTAGAGGCCCTGCCCGAGGCCGGGACAGAGTGAGCGTGCGCTGATGGGATGGGGGGATGAGAGTGACACTGACGAGGCGCTGTTGCTATGACGACAGTGTGGCTGTGAGTATCTTTTCCATTTCACCTGCAGGCCTCTGTAGGCCTCTCCCCTGGAGGAGCGGTGTCTGACCTCTGTAAATATTTCACCCTTTTCGGGCTGTGCTGTCTCTGTCACAACGACTTGGCACAGCTGCCGGTGTCTCGCGAAAACAGCTCAGCCATAAAGCCGTGGCTGTGGCCGCGAGCCAGTGGCCCGTGACGCAGCAGGCTGAGCCCGGCCTTGGCCTGGGGTGGCTGACTCCTGTCCTAGATCAGCGCTTATCAAACTCTGGGGGAAGGACCAACCTGTTTAATTTTCACTTTGTCACAGACGGACACGTGATCCTACTGCGTGTGACCCAGTTTGCGGATGCAGGGGGGGCGGGGTCCAGGCTGAGGCCGGGAGGCCCTGGGGTGGAGGCCAGCGTGCAAGCTGCAGGGCGCAGGGGTGGAGGCCAGCATGCATGCTGCAGGGGTGGAGCTCAGTGTGCATGCTGCAGGGTGCAGGGGTGGAGGCCAGCATGCATGCTGCAAGGGTGGAGCTCAATGTGAATGCTGTAGGGCACAGGGGTGGAGGCCAGCATGCATGCCGCAGGGGTGGAGCTGAGTGTGCATGCCGCAGGGGTGTCAATGTGCACACTGCAGGCTGCAGGGGTGTCAGTGTGCACGCTGCAGGGGTGGAGCTCAGTGTGCATGCCGCAGGGGTGGGGACCCTCAGGTGCTTTGTGGGAGGGACTTTGCTGAGGGGCTCATCCTACTCAGCTCCTGAACTGGAGACGGAGGCCTGAGCGCCCGTGCGGTGGCCTGTCCATGCCCATGCCGTGGGGGCCCCGTGTGCCCCGCGCCCCCTCACACCCCGGCTGGCAGTTGTAGGTGCCATCTTGCCGAGGCCCTTCCCCGGGGATGGGACTGTCTGCCACGTTTGCTCATTCTGCTTTTGTGCAAAAGAGCCGGTGGGAGCAATTTCCTGCTGGCAGACTGACGGTAAGGCTGTGATTTCTTCTCACACCTCGGCACGCGTGTGTGCGCACACACAGGGAAGCTTGCTGCCTGGCAGCCTCGCCAGAGTGCTCCCAGAGGCCTCCACTCCCTCGCATCCACCTCCCTGTCCGTAAGAACCTGGTTGGCGCTTTGGGCTAGGCGTCGTGGGTGCAGGCGTGGGGGAGGCTGAGTCCTCTTGGCTCCTAGAAAGGGGCAGATCCCTTGGGGAGATAAGTGGGGTCAGCCGGAGCAGCCATTGAGGCCGCCTGCCTCTGGGCCAGGCGCCTGTTTCGCAGACGAGGAAACTGAGGCTCAGAGGGTTTGGGTGATGGACAGATAGCTCCAGCCTGAGGGTCTTGCTGCTTTGCTTCCCACGTTGGGCTGGCGGGGAAAGCCTCTCCCTCACCGTCTCCCACCTCTGAGGTGGACGCCTTCTCTAGCCTAGGGCCTCCCATCTCACGTGCTTGTTTCGGGGGGCGTCTGAAACCCATGTACCCCTACCCTCCCTCACACCCACCTGGCATCATAGGATTTCTCTTTGCAGAAGCAACTGCTTAAAAAAGAATAAGCCAGGCAGCAACAGAATGACCAGGTTTGTTTTTTCGTAACGGAAAATCGAGAGCGTTTCAAGCCACGAACAAGATAAATCACCTGCCATGCCACTCTTTCCTAAGCTTTGCCCGTGTCAGACATCACCAATGGATTGCCACAGTGTCACCGACGGTTCTAGGCAGACTGAACTAATCAATTTGGATTGGTACACGGATCAAGCCAGTCCGTGCCAGACTCCTTTCGGTTTTGTTTCTTTTTTTATTTTAACATTTTAACGCTTCTCAAATCAGTGCGTATGGACAGTTGGGCGACACCTCATCGGCTCCTGTTTAGTATCTCCCTGGATGATCAGGGAGAACGGATGGCATTTTACTAACGGGGGAGGGTTTGGCCCCAAGTCCTGACTTGGATCTGTGCGCACACACCTGACTCACGTGTGCGGGGGGTTTTCCCTGTGTTTCGGGACCCTGTCTTTGTGGCTCCCAGACCCTCCCCTGGTGTGCGATGCTCGTGTTGCCCCGTCTCGTGTGGACCCCGGGCTTGCTCGGAGACGCAGGGCTGCCCTTCCCCCGCCCCTGCTGACCACGCGGCTGGGCCGTGTGTTCTGGAAGGCAGGCCCAGGGAGGCTGTGGGGAGTGCCCTCTGGCCTCGGGGGTCCTCCTGGTGCAGCCGCCAGCCAGCCCTGGGCAGGGGGCTCGTGGCTCCGCCCCGGTGGAGGGCGTGGGCACTGACTACTCTTCCCTCAGGACGTGGGGCTACTGGATTATCAGCACCACTCCCGTGACTACGCCTCCCACCTGTCACCCGGCTCCATCATTCAGCCCCAGCGGAGGAGGCCCTCCCTGCTGTCTGAATTCCAGCCCGGGAATGAAAGGTGAGAGGGGGCCGGGCAGCTCCTGTCCCTGCTGCAGGCGGCGGGCGGAGGGCAGAAGGAGCCAGGGCCGTGCGGTGATCAGCTGGTGATGTCTGCCCTGGGCGGGTGCTGGGCACAGGGGTCACGCGTGCTGCGGTCTGAGTTGGACCCACAGGGCTTTAGGGACGTGACTGCACCTGCAGATCACCTAGGGGGGCGGTCTTGTTGAAGTGTAGGGTCTGACTCGGTGGCTCTGGGGTGGGATTCCAGATTCTGCATGTCTCACGGGGCCAGGCCTGACGCCGCCGGTCCCTGGACCACGTGCAGGGTCGGGGTGAGTCCTCATCCTTAAACATAGCGAGAGGATGACTTGAGGGAAGATCAGCCCCGTGTGGGCACTTGTCTCCCAAGATGGAGGAGGTTGCGGGGGCAGGGGGTGGGGAGGGAGGGGCGGTCACCGCGAACCCATGCGCCTTTGCCTCCCGCAGGTCCCAGGAGATTCACCTGCGCCCCGAGTCCCACGCGTACCTGCCCGAGCCGGGCAAGTCGGAGATGGAGTTCCTGGAGAGCAAGCGCCCTCGCCTGGAGCTGCTGTCTGACCCGCTGCTGCGGCCGTCGGCGCTGCTGGCCACAGGCCAGCCCGGGGGCTCTGAGGACCTGTCCAAGGTGAGGCCCGGCCCCCAGCCCCCAGCGCCTCTGAGGGTCTGGCTTCCGCTGCCGCTGAGCTGCGTGCCCCGGGGGCAAAGGGAGGTCTGAGGGGCAGTTTGGGCAGCAAGAGGTCGGGAGGCGGGCAGGCTGAGAGCAGGCCTGGCAGAGGCTGGGCCGTGAGGATGCCTCTGTATGTGGGCAGCTCCCACCTGAGTGTGTGTGTGGTGTGGGGGGCCCGCCATGTCCCCAGGGCCCTTGAGGGCCCCTTCCTTTCACTCCGCTAAGGTGGCGGCTGGAAAGGGTGCACACATGAAGCGCCTATGCTTTGTTGCTGTGGGCGGAGCGGGGTTTGGGCTCTGCAGTTTGAGGGGAAACTGGGTTGGATGCGTCAACAGCCAGTGGCCTAGTTGCTTCTGTCCCCCAGGGTCATCCCGCTGCCTCGAAGCTGTTCTCTCTCGGTCACCGCCTGGGCTGGGCCAGGGGCTATGACCAGGTGACATGGTTGTCCTTGGCTCCACTGTGAGGGATGTTGCTGAGCGGGTCCATTAGGCTTCTCTGCCACTGCGGGGCCCCCCATTTGCTCATTAACGGGCTCCCGGCTGCTGGGTGGGGTTGGGGGACCCCCTCTCAGGGCTGTGGGTTCTCTTCTGTGCTGGGGGCTGAACGGCAGTGACGGTGGCATTGCAGGCTGAGGTGGGTCCTGTACGGGGGAGCAGGTAAGATGGGCGTTTTCATGGCGGGGACATTGGTGACCAGTTATAATAACCGAGTTCGGGTCGTGTGCCGGATCCGTGTCATTCCATGCTATCTTCTCAGCCCGATAAGTCCCACCTCCAAATCCCTTTATAACCAGGGTCCCAGGTTCAGAGAGCGGAAGCCCCTTGCCCGTGCCCACCGGACTCTCCCACCTCGGCTTCCCCTCTGGTCTCCCAAGGGGGCGGCCGCCGCCCCCCCACCCCTCCCCCGGCCCCTGAGTCTGTGTTCTCATCGTTGTTGCCACTCAGCCTCCTGGGACGGATGTCGCCGTAGGAAAAGCTGTTCCCTGAGGTGGCTGTTGGACAGACAGGTGCGTGGGGTCTGTGTGAAGGGGTCCGGCCACACCAGGGACACTTTATTTCCCCGGGGGGGCAGGGGGCAGGAGCCCTGAGCGGGCCGTGCCCCCCCCCCCGCCCCCTGCCCTGTGGCTCATACCCTGTTCTGCCCAGAGAACAGGCTGCTGCTTGTCTCGGGCCGGCCCTGGCTGGTTCTCCAGAACACGGGCTCGGCTCTCCGGAGGGCCTGTGTCTCACGCGGCTCTGAGTCCGTCCCCTCGGACCCTGTCCTCCTCACAGCTCCCAGGGGCTTTCTGTCCCTCTGGGGGCCCTTCTCAGTCTCCGTGTCCGTCTATCCGACCTGGTCTCTGCCTCTGTCTGGTGTGTGTGTGTGTGTCTATGTCGCACTCTGTGTCCTGCTTGTCTGTCTGTCTTTGTCTCTCTCTTTGTGTGTCTGTCTGGGCATATGTGTCCGTTTCTGTCCGTCTCTCTCTGTTCTCTCTCTGTTCTCTCTGTTCTCTCCCTGGGCCCCGGGGGTGGGGCCTGGCTGGACCCAGGGCTCTAATTGCTCCAGGCTGTTCGCGTGAGGAAAGTTTGAGCCCATGCTGGGCTGGAGAAGGATATGGGGCGGGGCCACCCTGGAAGCAGTCAGATGTTTTCCACATCTGCCCTGTGGAATGCAGCCGGGTGTGGGAGGCAGGAATGCGAGGGGAGCTCTTTTACGGCCCTCCTCCTCCGGCTGTGTTCCCTTTTCATATAAAATGTCCTTTTTCAAAATTCTTCCCTTCCCTGGAGCCTGTGGAGTTTGGGGGGCATCAGAGGCTTCCTTTGGAATTCACCCAGCTTGGTCCTAGGGGACTTGAGAATCGCCGTACACACTGCGGGTTCTGAAAACCCCTTTGTGTGTGGGGCAGGGGCTCCGCTGAGCAGCCGACCCGCACGGGTCCCTGCCGGTTCACTGCTTGGCTCCAGGCACAGCTCTGTGCAGGTGACCCGGTGTTGTGAGGCCTGGCCCCCTGCCTTTGGGTGGGCCCCATGCCTGAGCTGGAAGCTGTCATCGCATCACCAGACTGGGGTGCCTGACGCGCTGCCTTGCCCCCGTCCTGGAGCTGGGGGCGGGGGCGGGGCCCCTCGCCAGCCCCAAGGCTTTTGCTGCCTCTGTGTCTTCGGTTTTGCATAATGAGTTCCTCTACCCCTGTCCTGCATTTTTATACCAGGGGCACCTGGCAGGGAACATGGTGCCTGCCACCTGCTACCTGGCGGCTGGTCGGGGTACTGGCTTGTTCTTTTCCTCCTGCTGCGGGTTTGGGCCGAAAGGAAGGCAGCAGCTATCAGGAGAAGCATCTGGAAGCTTAGTAGCCAGGTCCCTCGGTCCCATTCCTGGAAAACTCAGCCCCGGCCACCTCAGCTCTCTGGCGTCCCTGGTTGAGAGAGCATGTTCACCCCACGGAATCAACCACGCCGAGGGAGCAAGTTCAGGGGCACACGGAGCAAGTTTAAGGGCACACGGAGCAAGTTCAAGGGCACACGGGGCAAGTTCAAGGACACACGGGGCAAGTTCAGCCACCGCCTCTGCTAGTTCCAGATTCTTATCACCCCTCCAAGGAAGCCCTGTGCCCACCAGTGGTCGCTCCCCGGCCTCTGACCCCCACCGATCTGCTCGCGTCCTGTTTCTGGGTTGGCCTGCTCTGGACCCTGCTCAGATGTGGGCTCTGTACTGTCCGGGGCTTTGTGTCTGCCATCTCCCATTCAGCACTGTGCTCAGGCTTGGTCCCCACGGCATGTGCCAACGCTTTGTTCCTTTATGAAGGCTGAACCACGCTCTGCGTGTACGTATTTATTCAGCCCCCTCGGGACCCACTTGTGTGCGTTTGGTGGGAGTCGAAGCGACGCCTGACCCTTAGGAAGAACCCCTTGAAGAGGACAGCTTTTCCCCACCGGGCGTTGCAGGAAAGGTGTCTGCCGATTTTTCCAGTGGTTCCTAGCGGCCGCCAGCTGCTTTCTCTGACTCTCACGCTGCCCTGGCCGGCTTTGGGGATGGAAGCCTTTGTTGCTCTTGAAAATTATTTCGCGGTTGGTCTCCCAGGTTCAGGGAGTCCCGGCCCTGAAAGCCTTTCTAGCCCCAGCTCTTGTATTCGTTCTGTTTCTCTCCCTTCTCAGGGCTGGGAGACGTTCCCTACAGCAGATAATACTACTTAGGACTCAAGGAGGCAGGTCACCATCCACCTTTGGTCTCCATGAGCCCTGCAAAACGAGTGAAGCTGCCCCAGAGACCAGCTGGGTGCCCCGGGGGCCTGGAGGGAGGGCCGGACCAGCTGCAGCTGGCACTGAGGTGGCCGTGGGCACTCTACCAGGTGGAGGGGGCAGCTTGTGTGGAGGCCTGGGGGTGGCAGAACTCAGGAGCTGCTGCAGGTTTGGTGGGGGAGGGGTCAGGTGGCTGCTGCCCTCACCACTATCTGTGCAGCCCTCTTTTTGTGGTTCAGCAGGGCCCCCCCTCCCACGGGCACCCACTGACGTTAGGAGCCCCACGTCCACATATTATTCTAGGGAATTTTTTTCCGCACACACTCAGTTTTGCCTCTGATTGCAGGGGCGTCCCAGACCCTGGAAGGGGGTTCCGCTCTTGCTTTTGCTCACCTGCTGTGGGATGGCTGGCCCCCCATTTCTGCTGTGGGCGCCCCCGCAGCCCGCTCTGCTGGCCTCTAGAGTTCTCACTGAGGCCCGGCCTCTCCACGCCTGCCCGCGCCCCCCTCAAGCCAGGGCTCCATCGCGTTGTGCCTGGTGACCTCGGCCGCATCCGTGACCCTCCCAGGGCCTCAGTGTTCTCATCTGGGAAATGGGGGACACGACCTGGCCACTTCCGAGGTGTTTGTGACCATGACATGAGTTAACGCTTGTGAATCGCTTGGAGCGGTGGGCGACACTTGGCCCTCGGCCTGTTGTCAGTAAAGTTTTATTGGCACGTGGGCGTGTCCACTCATTGGAGCTGGGTCTGGTCTAATGCCCGGGGCTCTCCGTGCAGTGGCCTCTGCAGCGTGGAGGGTCACGCGGGGGTGGTTGAGGGACTGGAGGTTTTTTCTGCATTTCCCCCCGAGGGTCTGGGGGTGTGGAGGGTCTGGGAGCCCGACTCTAGGTCACCCCATGTCTCTGGCGGGAATGCTGAGCCAGGAGGCAGTCCCAGTGTGATCCTGACTCCCTCGAGCCCCGTGGAACTTGTGGGGTCTGCACTCACGCGTGTACTTGGGAGGAAGAGACCCTGAGGACGGCTGGGCCTCCTCTAGTCCCGAGGTGTGGGGGCAGGTGGCAGCCCCTCTGGCTCCAGTTGTCCCGGAGAATAATGTGTCTTCTGTCCTCTGGTGCAGCTGCTGTGGGGGTGGGGAGGCGGCGGCGGCCGGGAGCCTTCTGCGGGGTGTCCCCCTGCCAGCAGCTGTGGGCTTGGCCTTGAGGGTGGCAGCCAGGGCCAGGGCCGGGGCCTCGGGGGCTCACAGAACACTTGCTCAAGTCTCCCACAGGCTGGGAGCTGGGAATTGTCTCCTTGTGCAGACGAGGAAACCGAGGCAGGGAGCAGTTTGCATGCTTCGCTTGAAGTCATGGAGCTGGGAGGTGGCAGAGGGGGTGGGGACTTGCACCCAAGGCCGCATAGGTGAGCGCCAATAAGCTAGTTGGTGGAATGAAGGGAGTCGCCAAAGAACCCCCTGATTGTTTCGCACGCTCTGCGAACGACTCTTATTTCAGAGTAATGCTCTATGAAGGAAACACAGCAACGTGCCGGTTAATAAAATGTTCTCACCACTGCGCAGAGGGTGGCTTTTTCCGTCTGTGCCTCCTGTTCTCCTCGTTTCCTGCGTGTGTACACGTGTGTGTGGTCTGCAAAACCCGGTTTGCCCCACATGTGACACCCTGCCACGTGCGCTTTCAGACCGGGCAGCTGGATAAATAAATGTTCATGGAGGGTCCGCAGGGGCCAGTCCTCGGGGGGCCGGAGGCTGAGGGTCTTAGTGCCTGTTCTTGGGGCGTTTGGTCCGGAGGGAGGACACAGGTGGGGTAAGTGGGGGGCTGAGAGGGGCGCGTTATGGGAAACGGAAGAGGGCAGGCGTCACGATCCGCAGGTGTCATGACCCGCAGGGTAGGAACCCGTGCAGAACGGGTCCTGGGTGGGGAAGGGCCCGTGGCAGGACCAGTGAGGGCAGAGGCCCCGTGAGCAGCGCTGGGATGTGGGACTGTCGGGGCTCGTGTCCCGTGTGCTGGGGCCTGAAGTCGGGGCTGGAAATTTCAGGGTGCCCCGGGCTGACCCCATGCTCGTTTTCTCTCCGCCCCAGGACCGTAGTCTGACGGGCAAGCTGGAGCCTGTGTCCCCCCCGAGCCCCCCGCACGCAGACCCTGAGCTGGAGCTGGTGCCACCGCGGCTGTCCAAGGAGGAGCTGATCCAGAGCATGGACCGGGTGGACCGCGAGATCACCATGGTGGAGCAGCAGATCTCCAAACTGAAGAAGAAGCAGGTGCGAGCGGCTGGGACCGGCCCACGGGCCGGCTTCTGCTTCCTTCACGGTGACGGGACGAGGGCGTGGTGCCGTCCGGTAGAACGTGTGGCCGCGATGGGGGCGGGTGAGGTCCACACTGTCCGCAGTGCTGACCCGCAGCCGGGTGTGCCCCCCGGGCGGCTGAGGGGCTGAACGTCTCGTTTCGTTTCGTGAGAATTCAGCGGAACGTGCGCTCCGATAGCCTCGTGGCTCCCATGCTGGGCGTCGTGGGAACGGCGGCTGGGAGGTTGGGTTGTCCTGCGTGGCCGTCCAGGTTCAGACCTCTTCCCACCCCTTCCCCGCCATGGGCAGGTGCTTTCCTGTGCCTCAGTTTCCTCACCCGTAACGTGGAAGAACGTGTCGCCCTACTCTGCCCCTGGCTACGGAATCTGAATGGGCCAGGCCTCCTAGCTTGGCCTTGGTTTCGCTGTCTGTGAAATGGGCACCGACATGGGGTCGTATGGTGACCCTAAATCCTTCTTGTGACTCTCAGAACCAAAGGGATAGTTATGTCGCCGTAAGAATTTTACAACTTCATTTGTAACGTGAATTGATAAGAATGAAGAGGCTGCCTTTTCCTGGTTCGTCTCGTCTGCCCCTCCCTCCCTGGCCTCTTCGGGTCTCTGTTCAGATGTCCCCCCAGACAGCCCCCCTGCTCCAGCCATCCTCTGTCCTGGGGCTCGGCAAATCCAGCCCAAGCCAGCTCGGTGCTCGTTTTGGTAAATAAAGCTTTCGTGGCTCCTGGCACATCTGGCTGCTCGCACATTGTCTGTGGCTGCTTTGCAGACACGGGTGGAGGTGAGTGGTCACCGTCGAGACACTGTGTGGGGAGAGCCGAGAACACTGCTCTCTGGGCTTTTCTAGGAACCGCTGTGCTTCGTCACTCTGCCTGGTGCTGTCTCTGTGCGAATGTCCTGCTCTGTTACGTGGTGTTCTCCCCACGCCGTAGCAGCAGGCCCTCACTCCCCGCGCACCGCTGCGCTCTGAGCATTAAAAGCTGCCGGTGGTGTCCGTGAGAAGCTCTGAAGCTGCGTGTCTGGGTGGCTCCTGAGAATAGGGTCCCACCTGGTCCTCTCCAGGTGAGGAAGTGTGGTCTCCGTGTAGGATCAAGGGCCACCACGGGCAGCAGAGTGGAGGCAGCAGGGCCCTAAGAGCAGGTCTTGAAGGATGTCTGGGGCCGGGGGACGTTATTCTCAGAGGGCACCTGGGTTGTCGCCGGCGTGGGGGAGGGGAGCTTGGAAATGGCCCTGGGCCAGTCAGTCAGTGACATCAGATGAAAATTTTTTTTAGTTAAAATTCACAAAACATAACATGACTCCTTTTAAATTGAACGACTCAGGTGGCTTTTAGGACGTTCCCGATGTTGTGCTATACGACGTTTATTTTCGCGTAAATGAAGCCACAGGCTCTGCGACCTGCCGGGACCGGCTTCTCATGCCCAGCACCGCGTGCTCACGGCTCATGCGCTTGGGGACCCGTGTCGGCACTTTGTCCCCTTTGCAGCCGCGTTGCATTCTGCCGCAGGCGTGTCCCATGGTCGTTACGGCTTGCGGGCTTTAGCTCTCCCGGCGGTGGCTGTTGTGGGTGCTCTGCCATGAGCGTGCGCCTTCACGGTTTTGTCTGGGCGCCTCTGTTGGCTCTTCCGGGCACAGGCGGACCCCCCGGTGACCACGGCTTCGGGGGACCACCTCCCAGAGTTAAGGTTGTGAGAAAGTGAGTCCCCCGGGTGTGCTGGCTTCCCAGGGCATATACCCGTTAGGCTCACGCTGCACCGCAGTCCGTTAGATGCACAATAGTGTGACATCTACCAGAACAGTGTCCAGACTGTAATTAAAAAATACTTCACTGCTAAAAAATGCTAATCATCATCCCAGCCATTGGCGACTCATAAGACGGGGGGTGAGGGGGTTATACCTCTGTACCCAGAGTGCAGTTAAACTGGCCCAGATGGTAATTGTTTCACTTAAAGATTTATTTTATTATTTTTGATAGAGAAAGACAGAGAGAAGAGGGAGGGCCCAGAGTAGTCTCCGTAGTTGTACGTCATCAGTTTCTGACATGGTTTCATTCCACACAGGTGGGCGGGGGCCAGGCAGGGTGGGAACTGAGCTGGGGGTCTCCCGCATGGGAGGCACCCCCCCTCGACCAGGGACCAAACCAGGGTGAGAGAACTGAGCTAAGGGCCTCCCGCATGGGAAGCTCACCCCAGTTCAGCATATGGGTCCGCACGGGCCGGGGCCAGGATTCGATCCTCGGTCCCCAGGGCTGCAAAGTGAGCACTTAACCTGCTGAGCCATCCAGGCTTCCCCGGTTTCACTTTTTGAGAAACCAAACTACTCTCCTTAGTGGCTGCACCATTTTACACTCCCACGGGCCTGTGCAGAGGGTCCCTGCTTCTCTCTTGCTTGTTACTTTTTGTTTTTCTTTCTATAGCCACCCTGGGGTATATGGAGGGAGGTCCCACTGGTTCTGTTTGCAACACTGTAGCCAGTTTTTATCAAGCTGCCCAGCCGTACTTTCTGGGTGTCACCTCTTTGACCTTCAGAACAGCCTGATGCACCTGGCACCGTCCTTGCCGGCTTCCTCTGAGGGAGACACGGAGGATCAGAGAGGTTGAGCGACTTGGCCCAGGATGCAGAGCTGGGGCTAACATCGGAGTCCAGGCTCCTTCCTCGCAGGGTCTCTGCTATTTCTCTCTGGCGCCTCCGGAGGGGCCCCCTTCACAGTTGGGAGAGAACGAACCCCTGCTCGCCCTTTCCCGTTCTACGCGTCTTCCACGTCTTCCACGTCTTCACTGGCTTTATGTGTTTTGGAGCGATTTGGATGCCTTGCCAGATGCTGGCTGCTTTTCTGGGAGCCACCAGCAGGGGTCGCTGTGGGGGCGGAGGCAGCTGGGTGCCACCAGGAGCCGGAACTGGGTTTCTGGTTGTTTCTTGCGTTACCCTCTTCTTGGCCGCCTGTTTTTGGGGTTTGTCATGGTTTGCTCCGTGGTCACGGGCAGGCTGTGTGAGCAGAGAGAAGTGTCCCAAGCTCACTCAGGAGGCCCCGTCGGATTGCCCGCCTGCTCGTTGGCCTCCTGTGTGACCTTGGGCCAGTGTCTTAAGCTCTCTGGTCTTTCCGTTCCCGTTTTGGTCTACAAAGCTGACGGCGGCATGAAGGGAAGTCCTTTGTGATGTTTGGAGGAGGGGGCATCCTGAGCGAAGACCCCAGGGCAGATGACGGCAGTGATGGTGACGATGACCGTTTGCTTTGCACACACCAGCTCTCTAGGGTGGAAGCTTTCATGAATCCCCATTTTCCAGATGAGGACAGCAAGGCTCAGAGACACTTAGCAACTTCCCCAGGTTACACAGCAAGGACGTGGCCCGGTGGGACAGTGCAGCCTCCTCAGATTGAGGACGGCTCGTGAGAATAACGGGATAAGAACTGCTGGCGCCCCGATCAGAGCCCCATGTACAGGAGAGGAAACTGAGGCACTGCAGGCGTACGTGGTCTGCTGATGCTCCCAGGCTGCTAAGTCCCCAGGGCGGGGATTGAACCCAGGAAGGCCCCACGGGAAAAGCCGGGGCCTCTCCAGGGCTCGCTTGGCGCTCCCGGGGGTGACTCAGAGGAAATGGTTAGCAGCCTGACTTCCTGTGTGTGGCTGCCCGCTGGGGCTGGCGGGGCGGCCCTTGCGCTGGGGGCGTGTTGCCTGCCTCCTTCCGCCTGCCAGCGCGCTCACCCCTTCCCTCTTGCCTTCCCACAGCAACAGCTGGAAGAAGAGGCCGCGAAGCCGCCTGAGCCTGAGAAGCCGGTGTCCCCACCGCCCATCGAGTCGAAGCACCGCAGCCTGGTGCAGATCATCTACGACGAGAACCGGGTGCGTAGGTCATCCCCCTGCCCCCATTCTGCGGGCGCCGGGGTCACCCTGAAGGATCTGGCTCTCTCCCTGTGAGCGGGGACTTTTGCGACCCTTCCCCCCACGTACCCAGGGACCCGGGTTTGTGGGTGCGAGGGGGCAGGGTGGCCAGTGGAGACGCATCTTGCTGTGGCTGCCGCCTTCCGCTCGGCTGAGGCCCTGGCGTGAACCTGCGGCTGGCCTGGGGGATGCAGTGTGAAGATGCAGGCGTCAGGGGCCGGCTGATCCGCGGGGGCTGTGGGCAGTCACTGAGGCGATGATGCAGAAGCAGGTCCCGTGGTGATGCAGGGAGTCCTGTTGTTGTCATGAGCAGCTCCTCCTTTTCACGCCGTGGTGCGGGTTCTTCACGTAATAGTCCCGGGACAGTAGGTACAGGAGGTCTCCATGTCAGCCATGGAGCAACAGGCTCAGAGAGGTTAAGTGACTTGTCCAAAGTCACACAGCCAGGACAGGATGGACCTGGGATTTGAATCCATGGCCCATCAGACTCGGGTCTGATTCGTGAGCTCTGGCCCCTGCTGACCGTTAGCCCTGGAAGGGGCCTCTGGGGGGTTGAACACAGGGTCTGTAGTGGGCTGTGGGGGCCCCCACGGATCTGTGGAGGCAGCTGCTGGGTGTCTGGAGGGGGCTTGGTCTTGGGGGTAGGGCTCAGGGCACTCAGAGCAGAATGTGTCCTGGGGCTGAACCCCAAGGGGCTGAGCTGCCCTGGAGTGGAACCTGCTGTCTGGTGAGGTGGTGAACTCCCTGTCATCCCAGGGGAACCGCTGAGAGCTCAGCTTGGATGACTCACCGTTGACTCTCTTCATAAGTGCTCAGGGCCTGTGGATGTGGCGTCTGCTCCCTCAAGTTTCAGATGAGGACACTGAGGCCCCGAGAGAGACTGGTCCTTGTCTGAGGCTTCACGGTGAAGTGTGACAGATGGGGGACCTTGCCCCCCTGCCTTGGTTCCCCGGCCCCCTGCCTGCCCAGGGCCCCGGGGTCCCCTTCCCAGCTCCCTTCTGTGGGATCAGTGCTGGTGGGGGGCTGGGGACGTCCTGGGGGCTTCAGGCAGGGAACTGTTGGAATGACGAGTGTGGCTACACCTCCACCTCTTGAAGCAGCAATAGATGCAGGATGTGACTGAACTGGGGCTCTCACCCTGACACCTGAAACACACAGCAGTCATGACACTGGGACGGCTAAGGGGCCACATTGCTTTAGTCAGACGTCCTGGGTTCAAACCTCATCTCTAGCATTTCCTAGCTCCACGAGCTTGAACTAGTTACTTGAACCTCTGACGCGTGTTCCCGGCTGCAGAGGGATGACAGAACGTCTCTCTGGTGCGGCGGAGTGGGGTTCAGGTGGGTTCGCGACTTTGTGCTCCGTGCCTGGCGCTGAGTCAGCGCGCGGGCCGTTCCTGTGCAGGTGTGCGGGGCACACCTGTTCGTTCCTTCACTGAGCAGCCGTGTGATTGAGCGCCTGCTCTGTACCGGCTCCGGTCCCAGGCACCGGGGATATCGCAGTGACCTGGGCCCCCCCGCACTCGTGTCCTTTCCTGAGGGGGAGACAGAATCACACCCTCCAGCCACCCCCTGCGGGCACTCTGTGGATCTGAGGAACTTTGCCCTCTTGTCCCTGAACCCCCTTTCTGTCCTTTTCTTTGCCCCTCATTCTGCCCATCCTCACTGGCCTTTGTTCTCCCTCGAACTCCTGGCGTGCCCCTGCCTCAGGGCCTTTGCCCATGCTGTTCCCTCCATTCTGCCCGAGGGGATCCCTCGCTCACTCCTTTAGCTCTTCGCTCACTTGCCCCCGTTTCAGGGGGGCCCGTGTTACCCCTCTGTTTAATCCTGCAAACGCTTCAAGCCCCTTTTCTCCTCTTCCCGGCGCTCATTTTCCCTTTGCTCCCGTTCTCGCTGGATCGGATTCGTAGTTTGTGTGTTCTGTGTGTTGCGAATGGAAGTTGGGGGAGGGCAGGGATCTTTGTCTCATTTCCCTCCCCCACAGTTGTGTCCCCAGCACCTAGAACCATGCCCAGCACATTGTAGGTGCTCAGTAAATGTGTGTGGAACAGATGGACGGATGGCAGAGGGGCGGGGGAGAAGCCCTCTGGGGCAGCCCTCCGATTTTGGGGTGTGGGGACTGGCTGCCAAGTGGAGGTGAGGGGGGTCCCTCTGCCCAAGCTGAGCCTCCGGCGGGGGGTGCAGGGCCGGGGGTTGCTGGGCAGAGGCCCCTTGGCTGCCTTTGGCAGGAGTGGGCCTTACCGCCCACCCCCACCTGTGGGGGATCAGTAGGATTAAATTTTAATCCTCCTTCCTCTCCTGCTGGTCCTCTGAGATCCTGACAAGGGTCTGTCTCTCAATAATGCTGCACTGGCTGCAAACCGCAGCGGCCCTGCCGGGCTCTTCTGCACCATGGACTCGGGCTCATTATCCATTCGGGGCACACGGCCCAGGCGCCGTCAGCCCGCCGGGAGGCCGGCTCCCTCCTGCGCCCCAGGAGCTGCCTGTGCGGCCGGGCCAGTGCTCACAGATGGCAGAGTCGGGGCCGGCGGGAGGAGCAGGGTCTGGCAGGGGCGGCGGGCTTCTTGGGAGCAGTGAGTGGGATCCTGGTCCCAGGAGGACATTGGAGTGGAGGGCTCAGCACAGAGCAAAACTCAGAGAGGCGTGTGTGTGAGTTGCCTGTGTGGTACACGTGTGTGTGTGTGTGTGCTCTTGTGGGTGTAGACACGGGATTTGGTACGAGGGTCTCTGGGGCTTGTGTGCACATCTGCCTCTGTGCAGGTGACTAAGGGCTTTGTACCGCAGGTGCAGCCTCCACGAGCCCTGGTCACACGGATCCTGGGGTCCCCTGCAGAGGGCTGTCTCAGGAGTGAGACCCCAGCCCGAACCCGGTGCCTGGCGGGAGCCCCAGCAGCTTTTGCTCCTGGGTCTGTCTGTCCTCAGAGCTGAGCGAGGCAGCTTGGCCGATGGCTTCCCGGAGGCTGGGCACTGGGGGTCCCAGGGACCCTGCGAGGAGTGGGGCTTTAGAGGCAAAGGGCTGAGAGGGAGTTTCTGGTGTGAATCCGTGGCCCACACCTGTGCCCCTGGCCCTCCTTCTTTCGGGTGGGGGTATCTCCCCTCCATTTGAAGAGGGATGTTAAGAGAGAAGCGACAACATCGGAATACCCTTGACGAAGTCCTGGGTGTTTGGCACCCCGGGTGAACGTGGCCATTTTGCAGATGGGGAGACTGAGGCTCAGATGGAGAAGGGACTAGCTGAGGGTTTGAGCAGAGCCGGCCCCCAGACGTGGCCCCTGAGGGGCAGATGTGGCAGGACAGGGAGGAGGGGCCTAAAAGGCAGGACACCCCACAGATCACTGTCCCCCAAACTGGACCCGAGAGGCGAGGGGAGGTGGAACGAAGCGGGAGCAGGGGTGTGATGGCAGGTGCAGGGAAGCCCTGTGGAGACGTGAGGCACTGGGGTTGCCGGGCCAGCTGTGGGAGACCCGGCCTTCACCTGCTGCCTCAGCTTCCTACTCCGTACTTGGCCGGCTGCGTGACTGATCCTCAGCTTCCTGTGTGTACTTGAAGCTTCTGCCTGGGGTCTTGGAGGACTCCAAACCCGTGAAGCTTGTGGAGGGTCCGGCCCAGGGCCTGGCACATACAAGGGCCACCTGGTGTGAGCTGAGGTCTTGTCATTGTCGGGCATAGCATTCGTGACAACAGCCAGCTGTCTCACACAGCACCTGCGCGACTTCAGTGTTTCACAGTCGTCAGCAA
>PVKE010001071.1:68230-110902 GCA_004027555.1 Craseonycteris thonglongyai
CCCCCCCCCCCCCCCCCCCCCCCCCGCCTGCCTGAGTGTGTGTGGGATGCAGCGGCCCGCATTTGTGCAGCAGGGCCCTGGTCATGTGCATTCCATGTCTGGCCCTGGTGCCGAATGCGGAGTGAGCACCCCGGGCGGGCCCTTCCCCTCAGAGGGGTCTCCCCTGGAGGGGACCTGGGTCTCATCTTCCTCCCTCTGTGGAACCTGGGGGTCCGAAGGGACCTCTTCCTTACACCAGCCTTCCAGGCCTCCGTTTCGTCGCCGGTCCCGGGGGTTGCGTCTTGAATCCGCCTCACGTGGTGTTTCCGGAAGCTTCGCGTCCTCATACCGTGCGCCGGGTGCTGGGCTCCTAGGAGGGGCTCAGGGAGCCAGCAGTCACTGTAACAGCGACGGGCCCCCAGCCACCCGCTGAGCCTGCTAACCTCAGGGTGTTGGCCCCAAGGGGACCCAGAACGCCTGGCTGCGTCCTTGGGCGGGCTGGGCCCAGGGCTCTAGACCCTGCCAGTTCTGCGTGCCAGCTTGACCCACCTACATGGCTGGCCCTTGTCCCACCTCCTCCCTGTGTGACGGCAGGAGCCCAGGCCTTGCATCTGCTGCCAGCCGCGTTCCCTGGGGGCTCCGCGTCACCCCCTTTTTGTGGATCTGGCTTTGGGGGCCACTGGGGAGCGGTTTCAGCTGGGGATGGTGACTGGGTGGGTCCACACCAAAGGCTGAACGGTCTCCCCCCATCCGGCTTTAGTCGGGCACCCAGCGTTTCCCAGGTCCCAGGAGGGGTGTGGGTCTCCCAGGTGCGTTCTTGGGTGCTCTGATTTCTGTCGCACAGGGTGGCCCGGCTCCGACAAAGACCCTGCGGAAGCCCCTCCCACTGCAGCTGGTCCAGGTGCCCTGGGGCCGCCTCAGTGCAGGCCCTGGTGGTCCCAGGCGGGTCCGGAGGAGCCCGGTGGTGTCCGGCTTCATGGCCGGAGGCCCAGAGGTCCAGCCTGTTGGATTCCCGGCCACCAAGCCCTTTCCTGCCGCCTGTTTCTGTTTTCCTGATACGTCCTGGGTTGTGAGTGGGGAGGGAGGCGGGGAGGCCCCAGGGCCTCTGAAGCAGTCACATGATGATGAAATTCAAGAATCCTAGAAAGGGTATCTCGGAGCGCCTGTCTCCCCCTCCCGGCCCTCTGCCTCCCCCCCTCGCTGACAGCTCCCGCTCTGAGGCCTCTGCTGACACCCAGCCAGCCTGCGAGGCCCAGGAAGCCGCCTCGGCTGGGCAGTGTGGGCCGGCCGGGCGCACCCCCGGGCGAGGGGCGCGGGGCCCCTGGGCTCGGGAGGGACAGGCACGGGGTGGGGGCGGTGGGGGGAACACGGTACGTTTGTTGGAATCGAAACTTGACTGGCTCGCCAGGGGTGTGGAGGGGGCGTTGAGGCCTCTGCGTGTTTATTCCCAGCTTGGGTGGGAGGGCTTGTGGGGGAGGGGGCCCTGGTCCGCCCCCATCCCCCCGGGTCGTGACAGGCATGCCAGCTCGAGCAGCTGCCGGCCGTTGCCAGAGGCCTCTGGGTAGGATCTGTTGTGTGTGTGCGTGCATGCGCGTGTCTGTGTGTGTGTGTAATTCCTCCTCTTTCCCTCACCCTGCAGAAGAAGGCGGAAGCTGCACATCGGATTCTGGAAGGCCTGGGGCCCCAGGTGGAGCTGGTGAGCTGGGGGACAGGGCCGGGGAGGGGGAGGCCGGAGCGGTGGGTGGGGGAGGGAAGGAGGAAGTCCTCGACTGCCCAGTGCTGCCCGGTCCTCAGAGGAGGCAGGAAGCAGGGCCTTGGCCCAGGGGACTGGCCACACGGGGGCTGGGATGCCCCAGCCATGCCCTCAAAGCCTAGCCGGCCCGACGGCAACGAGGTCCACACGTTGGGTCCAGCCCGACGGGCGCAGCCTCCTGTGGGGAAGCCCATTCTCAAGGCCGGGGGACCCGAGTTCAGCTCCTAGGTCTGCTGCTTAATAGCTGTTTGATCCTGAGCGGTTCTCTTACCCTCTCTGTGCCTGAGTTTCTCATCTGTCAAATGGAAATAGTAACATACATCCCGTTGGGATACAGTGGTGATTAACTGTTAATATTTATAAATCATCACACAGCGCCTGATGGACGGTCAGTGCTGTTATTATTATTATTATTATTGCTGTTACAGTTACCAGTGTCATTTGACCAGTGGGAAGATGCCAGGCGTTGGCACAGAGCGGAGGGGCAGCGTGTGGGGATGGTGCCGGCCCACACACGCACGCCATGTGGCTGTGAGGTCCCGGGTGACCCAGGGGTGTGTACGGACATGCTCGTGGGGCAGGAATAAAGCCTCCCGCTCTCAGCGACCAGTTTTAAATGTGTCTTCTGAGTGGCCTTGAGGACCAGGCTCGGTTTCCTCCGTGAAACGGGGAATCGGGGGTCTCTGTGAGGCTTAAATGACAAAGATGCACAGTTTGTGGTCTCTGTGTGCCCTTGGCTGGTGGGAACACTTGGGGGCATTGAGCTGTTTGCCCCGGAGGAGTTATTTCTGCAGTGACAGCTGCTCACCCGCCTGGGGTCTTTCTGCTCAGGCCGATGAGGAGCAGGGAGCCCCAGGTCCCTGTGGGGGGCTTTCCCAGCTCAAGGTCAGAGCCCACGGGCCCTGCTGGGACCCGTGACAGGCTCCCAGCTGTGGGGGGGGGGGTGCGATTCTGAGATGCCTCTACTCGCCCCTTTCTAGTTTTTCAGTAGTTTTATTGAGATGTAGTTCACCGTACAATTCACCCATTGAAAGCTTACAATTCAGTGACTTTCAGCCTGTTCGCAGATGTGCGTGACTGTCCCCGCCACCGAGCACGGCAGCATCTCAGAGAGTCCTTTCTACCCCTCACTCCTTATCTGTCGCCTCCCCACTGCTCCCCTGACCCCCGCCCCCCAGCCCTGAGCAACCACTGATCTGCTGGGGTTCTCTGTGGATCTGCCCGTTCTGGTTGTCCCACATCAGTGGTGCTGGAGGGACACCCACGTTGACAGGGCCCCTGCTGTGCATCAGGCAGTGTGGAAGTGTCACCGTCCCTTTTCCAGATGAGGCACAGAGAGGGCAGTGCCTTGCCCAGGGTCACACAGCAAGAGACGAGGCAGGAGGTGTGCTGGGCCCGTGGCCTTGTGGCTGGCCAGTGCTGCACGGATCTGCCATCCGGTCACTCTGTGGCCCGAGTGGCCAGAGGGGGCTTCCAGGTAGGGGCGGGCCAGAGGTGCACCCTCTGCAGGGGCCCAGGCCCTGGGGGGGTCTGCAGTCACGGGGCTGCAGCCCTGGGCGACTGGAGTCCCACCCGTCTGTCTCTCCCAGTTGGAGCCAGGGGCTCAGCCCCGAGGGAGTGGCCGCTGTGCCTCAGGGACAGTGGTGGGCTTTCTGTGACCTCCCAGGCGGGCTGGACCCCTGGGCCCAGGAGGCATCTGCAGGTGGCCCCCTGGCCGGGGGGAGTGGGCTGTGGGGGGCAGGTGTGGGCCGCCGCCTCTGCTGCCCCACCTCTCCCCGCTGTTTTGAGTCACGATTTCCTTCCTGTTCGGAGGTGTTATTTTAAGAACGTGGCGTCACCAGAGGGTTGAGGGCTGGGGCTGACACTTCAGTGCTTAGCGGCTCGGTCCACCTGGGGTTGCTGCCGGCTGGCGGGAGTCAGGCGACCCCTGCTCCCTGCGCTTCAGGTCTTCCTTCCTGACTTATGGCGGCTGCTCGGTTCTGCCCAGGGCTCTGCAGGCGCGCAGGCCCGCCCCTCCGCGCCCTGGCTGCTTGGCTGGGCCCCCATTTCTACAGGAGGAAGTGCAGAGCCTGGAGAGCCCGGGAGGCAGGCCCAGGGCCAGCAGTGGGGTGGCCGGCCAGGCCGGCTTGTACCCCAGCCCTCCCCGCCTGCCCCTGCCCCCCGGGGGAGAGATTTCCCCTGCGGGTGTGCATCTCCCTGCCGTAGCCGTGCCTGTCAAGGTCACCTGGTGGCTGCGTGCTGGGACTTGACCCCCTGGGGCAGAAGGAGACATTGCCTGTTCAGGTGGCCGGGAGGGGGCTTAGGGGAGGCCCCCCTCGGGCCCTGCCCTGTGACAGAGCTACTGGTGGGCGGTCCCCACCGGGCAACCATCGTCAGAAGGCACGTGGGAGTCAGGAGGTGGGTCCTGCCCCGGGTTCCGGGCTCCTGCCTCCTGCCCTGGTCCTGCTTGACCCCTCACATTCTGTGCCTGGTTCTTCTGCCGCCAATACCCATGGCTGCCCCCGAGGTTCCTGCTGCGTATGGGAGCGGGAGGGGCAGGGCCAGAGCAGCCCAGGAACTCAAGACAGCGGCAAGGAGGAGGTGGGTGCCCATGGAGACTGGGCGGGGGTTAGTGGCGGGGTTCTGGTTCCAGCTCACCTCTTACCAGCTGTGGGCTCATGTTTTCACCTCCTGGGGACTCGATTTTCCCATCTGTAAAATGGGGGTGATGGCGGTTGTCAGTGGGCTCCTGTTGTGTAACACATGCGCCCCCAACCCAGTGTCTCCAGACACTGAACTGTTGTTTCCCAGGCGCGGAGCCCGTCTGCCCATCCGGGCTCAGCTCGCTCACGTCCGTGGTCTGCTGGACTGTGGGGGCCGATCCGGGCTCAACCTGGGCTGGGATGACCCTGCTGTTCTATGTCCCTGTTGCCTCTCCGCCCCTAGCCGGCAGGCTCTGGGCTTGTTCTCTTGACGGGGGCGGCAGGCTGGAGAGGAAGCAGAGGTGTGGACACACGTTTTGTTAGCGCCCTTGCTTTCCTCGTTGAGTCCCCACCTGGCGGCGTGGGTGGAGGCAGGAAAAGTGGGCGCCGTGAACCCACACAGACGCTGAGCCTGGGGCGTCTCTTGCCAGGCGCTGGGCTCGCGGCGTGCACGCGCTGCCCCCTTTGGTGGTCACAGCAAGCCCTGTGAGTGTGACCCTGTGTACAGAGGAAAGCCTGGGCCCCCAGGATCCTGTGACGCCCCCTGGAGAGCGGCAGATGGGACCCCCGGCAGCACGCGGGGCCCCTGGGAACACTGGCTCCTGGGGTCTGCAGCGGGGCCGTGCCCACTGACCGTTTCTCTCTCTTACTCTGCAGCCTCTGTACAACCAGCCCTCCGACACCCGGCAGTATCATGAGAACATCAAAATGTGAGTGCGCTCTTGCGGGCAGCGTGCAGACGCACGGGGTGGGGACGGGCCCCTAGGCCTCCGAGTCCTGGGGTGGGATTGGGGCTCCTGGCATAGCCAGGTGCTGCAGGACAAGGGCAGGAGGGGGCAGCTTGGTTAAGAGTTCCGGGCCAGGTGGGGTCTAGGAAGGGGAGCAGCCTGCGTGTGGCGGGGAGGGGCAGAGGGGGTGGCCCTAGGAAGGTTCTGGAAGCAGACCTCAGGTTGGGGAGAGCCGCCTCCATAGTTGTACGTTATCAGTTTTCGACATGGTTCCGTTCCATGCAGGTGGGCGGGGATCGTGCAGGGCGGGAACTGAACTGGGGGCTCCCCCATGGGAAGCTCACCCCAGTTCAGCATGTGGGTCTGCACAGGCCGGGGCCGGGATTTGATCCTCAGTCCCTGGGGCTGCAAAGTGAGCACTTAACCCTCTGAGCCATCCCGGCTTCCCCTGGACTTTTGTTTTTAAAAGCCCACACTGGTGGGTGGCTGCCCGGAGAGAGGACGGGGTGGGGGGTGGGGGGTTGGAAGACTTGGTGGGGGTCGCTGCAGCCATCCCAGCAAGCAGGGGTGGCGGGGAGGCAGGTGAACCCTGACCCTGCAGGAGCTGGGGAGGAGGAGGGTCAGGGGTCAGGAGGTCCTATGGATACCAAGGTTGGGGGCCTGGGCAGCCGGTGAAGCCACTTCCTGAGACAGATAGAAGCTGACGGGGCAGGGACGGGATGAGGGCCCGAGTCGCTCACGTGCAGTGCCTCGGTTTCCCCGTCTGTGAAATGGAGAGACTTCCGTGCCTGCCTCCTATGGCCGCTGAGTTACCATCACTGCGTTACTGTCCCCGAGGTGCCCAGCTCCGTGCCAGGTGCATGGGAAGCGTGCAGTGACTTCTGCTCTTGGTCTGCGCCTTACTCCTCGTTCGTTTGTTCGCTCATGTTCACTGAGCACCTGCTCTGTGCCCGTGGGCCGGCCCGGGGAGGCCTGGCCTTCTCATACTGCAGACAGACCATGTCTGTGGATCTGTAACAGCTTGACAAGGACAATGACAGAGCCAGGCGGAGGGGTGGCAGAGTGCCCCCCTGCTGGCTCTCGCCCCCTCCTGGGAAGCCCCCTCCCTCCTGGCAGCTGTAATTGCTGCCAGGTGGGAGGTGATCTCTTCCCCAGGGACCTTGCCTTGTCACTTTAATTTCTCTTCGTCTGCTTGCTGGGGACGCGGCGTTAAAGTTAATTTCACGCCTGACTTCCTGTGGCTGTGGCAATTTCGGACGTGCTGGTATCACCTGGACCCACCTCGACTGATCTCCTGCTGCCTCTCACCTCCTTGCGGGGTGTGGGGCGGACACCCCTGCCCTGTTGGGGGGGTGACTTGCCGTGAGACCTTAGCCCCATGAATGCGTGCTCCATCCAGGGCGGGGCCTCGCTGTGGGACCTGTCCACCCTCTCCCGGCTGAGCTCAGCTTCCTGAAGCTCACGTGGGACTCAGGGAAAGGGTGTGGGACTGATGCACGGTGACAATTTCTGCCCCTGGGGGTTCTGCTATGGCCTCACTTGTCACACCCTTGCGTGGTGACACAGCCCTGCTCCTCTTGTCCGTCCTCTCATCCCTTTGGGGTCTGGAAGGTGGCTGGGTCCTGTGTGCTCTTTGCTCCCCACTTTTTTCTCCCGCAGCCTGATTTCTTCCTCCGCAGCCCGATTTCTTCCCCCGCAGCCCGATTTCTTGCCCCCACAGCCCGATTTCTTTCCCCTGCAGCCCGATTTCTTTCCCTCACAGCCCGATTTCTTCCCCCGCAGCCCGATTTCTTGCCCCCACAGCCAGATTTCTTTCCCCTGCAGCCCGATTTCTTCCCCCGCAGCCCGATTTCTTCCCCCGTAGCCCGATTTCTTTCCCTCACAGCCCGATTTCTTCCCCCGTAGCCCGATTTCTTTCCCTCGCAGCCCGATTTCTTCCCCCGTAGCCCGATTTCTTTCCCTCGCAGCCCGATTTCTTCCCCCCACAGCCTGATTTCTTCCCCCGCAGCCCGATTTCTTCCCCTTCCCACCGCTTGTGGGGCTTGGCTGATGGCAGCCATCGGCCTGGAGGACTGTGTCGATGGAAAGGATGTTTGGCACCCAGGTTACTGTTCCCAGGTCTTTGTTAAGTTCAGAGAGGTGAAGTAACTTCCCAGGGTCACACAGCCCAACTCCTAGGCCAGCCCTATCTGCTCGCCTCGGGGGGTCTGTCCCTTGTTAGCCCAGTGACTTTGGCAAGTCACGTCCCTGCGTGTCATGAAATTGGTCTCCTTGGAGAGTGTTCCGCGGAGGAGAGGTGATTGGCACTCGGCACTCAGCAAGCAGGCTTCCTGCCATCTGCCACCCCAGTGTGAGAGGCTCTTCCCAGAGGGTTCAGGGCCCCGCATGGGCTTCCTCCACCTGAACGTCCCCCAGCATCTAGGGCCTGGCTCTCCCCAAACGCCCCTCTTCGCCCCCTCCAAATTCGCCATCACCTTTCCTCCCCTGGAACCCAGCGTGCTCCTCATTTTCCTCGGCTTCCCCCCTTCCTCTGCGTTCCCCAAGTCTCAGCTCAGACCTCACTTCCTCCAGGAAGCCTCCCCGGATTGCCCCAGCTTTGCCTTTTCCGGAACCCCATCCATCCCACCCAAGACGCGGCCAGTCCCCTCAGTCGCCCACGGAACTCCCGTGTACTGGTCGCTCCCTCCCGGCTCAATCTTCTCCTGCCATGTCCAGGTCCAAGGACAAGGCCTACAACCCACGTTGTGCTGTTTAAAGCCCAGCTCTTCCAGGAGAAGGCCGCTCCCCTCTGCTCCCCACACGTGCGGGCTCACGTGTGGCCAGTTCGCCAGCCCGCCCTGAGCGTTCTCAGAGACCCCGTGCCATGTGTTTGCCAGACAGGATCTCGGTGCAAAGACACCCGCAATAAGCTCCTTGTGTCCCCAGGACCAAAGCACTGCTCGGCTCAGAACGCACACTCAAAAAATGTTTCGTGGACACCCCGTGCCAGGTGTCTGGGGGCTTGCACCCTGGGGTGCTGGCTTATGGGGTGCAGGGGACGTGGCGTGTAGGGCCCATCGGGTCCTGACACCCCTGCCCAGGGGCACCCGCCTTGCTCAGGGTGGTCTCAGCTGAATGTCTCTGTCCAGTCACCGTCTTGCTTTCTGTGCCTGTGTTAGAAGCAAGTTGCTGTCCGGCTACTGGAGGGGAGGGGAGTCCATGCCCCAGGAGGAGGAGGAGGAGGAGGAAGAACGTGTGCACACAAGTGCAGACCTCCCGGGGATGAGTCATTGTGGGGGCGGGGAGGCGCTGCAGGCTTCGAAGATTCCCGGCTCTGGTCCATGTTTTGCTGACTCACTTAATGTTCCTGGTGTCCCGGGGGCAGTTGTCTGGTTCCCCTGTCCCCACCACGGTGGTTCTGTAAGGAACGCTCATCTCTCCTCCGTTTATGTATTTATCCCGGCATTTATTTACGTCCCCGTGGACTCCTGGATGTATATGTATGTATATTTTGGTTTGGGTGATAACTCGGGTATTTATTTTGCCGTTCAGATTGTTGCAGCGTTGGTGGGTCGGGTCCTGTGTCCCTCGGATCTTTTTTCTTTTCAGCACTGTGTCACGTAAGGGTGTTCTGGGCACCTGCTATTTACGGATGTCCCGCCCCAGCTCTGGGGTCAGGTGTTCCTCCTCCAGGGGGCCTGGCCCCTCATAATGGAGAACGGTGCTAGGAAGCAAGACCCCGGCCCTCCTGGGCCCATTGCTTCCTGCCCTTTCCAGCTGTCCCACTTCTTTTTTAAGCCCAAACCCTTCATTGTGTGGAAACCCACGTGCCTGGGCCGGCCTGGCTCGGCCCCTCTCCCCCCTCCCCAGCACTGAGCAGCCCCGCAGACCGCTCCTCTGCGCTCTTCACAGGCTCTGAGCTTCTTCCTACCGCAGGGCCTTGGCACTTGCCTGGAGCACCTTCCCTCTGCATCTGTCCCCAGCTGTGTCCTTCTGGTGATCTTGAGTCATCTCTGGGAGACTTTTGTGCACCACTGAGTCTAAAGCAGCTGCCCCCACCCCCGCAGGACCCCATCCCCCTCCCAGGTTCCCACATCCAGGGTTATCGTGACTAGTGTGCATGTGGTCTAAGTGTCTACAACGGATGACATACAACCATGGAGACAGCTCTGGGCACCCCCATCTCTGTCTGTCTCTGTCAAAAACAACGAAATAAATCTTTAAAAAGAAAAAAAGGATAGCCGGGTTGACTCAGTGGGTGAAGTGCTCACTTTGCAGCCCCGGGGACCGAGGATCGAATCCCGGCCCCGGCCTGTGTGGACCTACATGCTGAACGGGGAGTGTGCTCCCCATGCAGGAGGCACTCAGCCCAGTTCCCACCCTGTGCAGCCCCCGCCCACCCGTGTGGAACGAATGAAACCATGTTGAAAACTGATGACGTACAACTATGGAGACGGCTCTGGGCCCTCCCTGCTGTCTCTGTCTGTCAAAACCAGTAAAGTAAATTTTTAAGTGTCATATCCGTCAGGACCTGGGGTGCCCCTTCCTGTCCTTTTCCTGAGGTTGGGGTCCTGGGTGGCCCTCCTGGAGGCTGGACCGGGTGTGGCTCCCTGTCAGCGGCTTGTGAGATTTTTTGTGGGTTTTGGACACAGCTGAGAATAAGAGGACGTCCGGGGGCCCCCTTCCCAGAAAGGCGGATGCCGCTGCACACCTAGATCTGAGCGCGGGTTCAGGGGCCTGTCTGTGACCCTGCAGGCCCCGGATGCCAGCCGCAGCGCTCTGCGTGGGGAGGCAGCCGGGGGCCGGGGGCAGGGGCAGCTAGGGGTGCGTCTGCCACTCCTCGGGCTTCGGGTCTGTCGGCTCAGGGGTCTCCTGTCTCCCTCTGCCCCCGTCTCTTCAGAGCTAGTCTTTCCTGACCCCCCACCTGTCCCCCCTGACACCCCCTCTCCCGCACCCTCATGCCCATTCTTGGGGGCTCCTCTCTTACCCCCCTCATCTTGGTCTCTGTCTCTGCTTCTCTTTCTCTCCGAACTGCCCGCATCTTCCCCCGGGAGCCCCCTCTGGCATCTGCACGGGGTGTGACCCCGGGGCTGAGCACCCCAACACCCAGAGGGGCCCATCCTCCCAGCCTGGGGGTTCCCGCTATGCTAGCTTCCCCCAGCCCCGCACTGTCCTGCCCACATCACCCCCACCACGGTGGGCAGAGGTGTCTGGAGGCCAGACCAGGGGCTCAGTGGGCGCTGGCCTGGGGGTACACCCTCTGTGTGGCTGCAGGTAGGGGGGCCTCGGTCCCGGTCTGAGGCTGGGATGCGTCTCTGGCCTGTTTTCCACGGCAGGTGTGGCTGACCGGGGGCCTGTGTTCTGTGCGGGGGGCTTGATGGGAGTTCCAGGCGAGGACGGGAAGCCCCAGACACCTCACCCCCGCCTTCGGGACCCCGTTTTCTGCAGACTGTGCTCAGTCTGAACGTGGGTGGGTGTTGGGGGGAGAGGAAGACCACACTGGCAGTTCCTGGCTTGCTCCGGGGGGTCCCGGGGGTGTATCTATCTCCCCGAAAACCGGTAACGGGCCGACACAGGGCTGGCTGTCAGGAGCCGCTCAGGACGGACGTGAGACCAGAGCCCTGCGCTGCTGACGCGCCCGCTTGCTGTGTCTCCCTCCTGCGTAGAAACCAGGCGATGCGGAAAAAGTTAATCTTGTACTTCAAGAGGAGGAATCACGCTCGGAAACAATGGGTAAGTGCCCCCTGAGACCCCCACTCTGGGACCTCGTCCTGGCCCCCCGGGGTCCAGGCTCTGAGAGCCCGAGACCCGCCGGGGCCCCGTGGTCCTGCAGCGGCCTCGTTCCCAAGGGTCGAGGCTGTGAGGAAAAGCCAAGGAAGGGGCACTAGTGGGGAGGGAGCAGCTGCTCAGGGAAGCCTGGGGCTTAGGCCCAGTGGCCCCGGGAGGCCTGGGAGCCAGCCAGGCCCGGAATCCTGCCGCTCCTTTGCCAGCCTGGACCGGGAGAAGGCTCAGCGTTGGCCGGGAAACTTGGTTCCTCGTCAAGAGGGCGCGTGGGGCTTTCTGGGCAGAGAGAGAGGTTTGTTGTACACAGTGGAAGATGGAGGTGGGTGGGTGGTGGCCATGCAGGGGGCTCCCTGGGGCCTTTGTGGCCATCAGCAGCTGCGGGGAGCCCCCTCCTGCCTCCCTCCTGGAAGGCTCATGGGGGGACGTGTGCAGCTGTGGTTGGGGGGGCCGGTCCTGCCTTGGAGCTGGTGGTTCGGGTCGAGTCCTGGTGGGAGCTGGTTCGAATGGGCTGCAGCCATCAGGGAGTTGGCGTGGCTGAGAAAGGCTGGGGTGGGGGGTGTTCAGGAGCGTTTCCACCGGCTTCACGCTCGTTCCCACGCAGTGGTTTCCAACGCTACACGTTAGGACCCCGGCAGACGGGTCTCTCTGTGGGACCTGAGCTTCGAGGGCTGCCCTTGGTCGGACCGCCTTACAAACGCTCTGAACTCACCTTGCTCTGGGCCCAGACCTCGGCTGGGTCTCGGAGGGAGGAGATACTGCTGCCCAGATGCTGGGGGGCTGCACTTGGACCCCCACGCCCCCGGGGGTCAATTTCCCCAGACCCCCAGATTGACAGGTGGTGACCAGATAGGCGGGATGGTGGGGTTCATGAAACGGGGCATCCCATTGGCCTCGTCAAGTATTTCCGTAGGACCTGCTATGGGCCGGGCACAGTGCCGCGTTGTGCTGAGGGGTGGGGGTGGAGACCCCAGCACTGAGGTGACCATGACAAGAAAGGACCAACCGTGCGATGATCTGGAGGTCAGGGTGTCCGGCAGCCAGCACAGCCAGTGCAAAGGCCCCGGGGCAGGAGCCGCTCGGGGTGAAAGGTGGCTGGGCGGGGGGTGGTTGATGCGAAAACCCTTGGGAGCCAGATCGCCTAGCAGTGCGTCCCCCGAACCAGGGGGCAGCGTGTAGATTTGGCCATTGACATGGCGGGACACGGGGGTTGCTCTCCATCAGTGTATTCTTTTTCTTTTTCTTTTTTTAATGATTTTAATATATTTTTATTTATTTATTTATGACAGAGAGCGAGAGCGAGAGAACTGAACTGGGGGAGCTCCCAGTTCAGCATATGGTTCCGCACGGGCCGGGGCCGGGATTCGATCCTCGGTCCCCGGCGCTGCAAAGTGAGCGCTTAACCCACTGAGCCATCCCAGCTTCCCCATCAGTGTATTCTTAGTCAGGAATGCAAAGTCTTCGTGATAAGAGTTTTCAGTCACACGGGCTGTTTCCCAGAATGCTATGCACACACACCTGCCCAGTGTCCTGCCCGGGGTGGGCTTCATGTGGGGAGGAAGACCTGACATTCGTTTAAGAGGGCCCCTGGCTAGAGCTGGGGGGGCCTCTTGGGGTCCCTTAGGGGGTCCAGGGGAAGTCAGCGTATTACAAGGCAGGGGGACTGGGGTCTTTGCAGGAGTCGGCTCCTGTTCTCATGCGATGCACCCAGCGCCCCTGTCTGTGTCGGGTGCAGAGGCCTGGCAGGGCTGTGGCCAGGGTGGTCCCTAGGCCTCAAATGTGTGGCCCCCACCCGGCCTCCATCCCCAAACGTGCGGAGAGGGGAGGCGGGAGCCCCCATTCTCAGGATAGCCATTGCGGGGAGCATTCTCGGGGCTCTGTAGCCTGTCCTGCTGAACCCCACGGAATGCCTATGGGGGAGGCCACAGGTTCTGTGCAGGTCTGGGGGATGCTGGGTCACCAGGTGACCACAGGGGTCAGCTTCTCCGGCCCTGCAGACTCCCTCGGCATGAGGCTGCTGCCTTCCCCATCTCTCATGGCCTCCCTAAGCACAGAGCTGCACGGCGCTGTGCCCGGCAGGCGGGAAGGGTTCAGATCCTGGTCCTGCTGGGAGACCAGGGCAAATCATTTAGCTTCTGGCCTCAGTTTCCCCTTCCGTTCACTGAGGACAATATTCACACCCACCTCATCGAGCTGCTGCTATGTGAGAGGCTGCTCAGGGTGATGTCAGGTGTGCGGAAAGAGCTGCAAGCTGACCTTGAACTTGACACAGAACAGTCCTGAACAGGAACAACCAAGTTGGAAGACTTCTATCCCAATTTCAAACGTATCACAAAGCTACAGTCATCAAAATGGTGTGGCTAAGGCGCAAGGACAGACATGGAGAATAGTGGAGAGAAACAAGCCCTCCTGCCTGCAGCCAGTTGGTTTCTGACAAGAGGCTGAGCTCATTCAGTGAGAAAGGACGGTCTCTTCAGCAGAAGACACTGGGCCAACGAACATTCACAGAGAAAGAACCACGGCCCAGAATTCACTCAATGTGAATGAGTGACCTACCTAAGAGCTAAAGCCCTAACATCCCTAGGGACAGAACCCGGAAGGGTGAACCTTGACGACCTTGAACTTGGCAATGGATTCTTGGGTGTGACACCAAAAGCACGAGCAATGAAGGAAAAGTAGAAGAGCCGACGTCACCAGAGTCACTGTCCCTGCTGTTTAACTGTGCGGTCCGGGTCCCCGGGCCCCCAGTGCAGAGGGTGGAGTCACTGCCTGTCGGGGTTTGGGTGAGGCAGTCTGTGGGAGGGACTAGCTCTGTGCTGGGCATGTGACACTGATGGTGACGATGGTGATGGTGATGGTGATGATGGTGAGGATGATGGTGGTGATGGTGGTGATGATGATGATGGTGATGATGGTGATAATGATGGTGATGGTGGTGATGGTGGTGATGATGATGATGGTGGTGATGGTGATGGTGATGATGGTGGTGATGATGGTGATGGTGGTGATGATGATGGTGGTGATAGTGGTGATGATGATGGTGATGATGGTGATAATGATGGTGATGGTGGTGATGATGATGGTGGTGATGATGATGATGGTAATGATGATGGTGGTGATGGTGGTGGTGGTGGTGGTGGAGGAGGAGAATTTTGGCTGAAGGTGAGTGAGGGTCCCAGAGGGTGACTTGTCTTCTTGACACACAGCTCTGGTCACAGGGGCATGGCAGCCCTGCTTCTGGCACCCCACAGCCTGACTAGTTTTGCTCCAATCTGGTGTGTGCATGAGTACAAATGTGTATTTGTGTGCATCTGTGAGAATGTGTGTGTGTGAGTGTGTATAAATGTAAGTGTGTGTATGTGTGAGAGAGGGAGTATATAAGTGTGTGCATGTGTGGTAAGTGAGTATGCAAGTGTGTGTGTGTGTACACGCGTGTGTGATCTGCTTCCTCCCCTGGCCCGTGGACCCCCCTGTGGGAGTCCCCTCTGAGCAGTCACCGCTGCCCCAGGAAGGGCTGGAGCCACCTGCAGTGTGTTGTCCCCAGGTGCCCCGTGTACATGGGCACAGGTGACAGCAGGTGGCACTGTGGATTTCCTCGTCCTGGGCTGCACCCAGTGCTTGCAGGTGGGCAGCCGTGTCCACCTTCCTGCCGTGTCCTTTGCTCCACCTGACTCTGTGAGGGCCCCGGACAGGCTGGCTCATCTTATCACCACCCACTGGCCCCTAGGAGCTGTGTTATTGTCCCCTGCTGGGTTTGCTAATGTTTCTTCTCACCTCTCCTGTTGACGCCTGTCAGTCTGGGGCTGTTGGGGGTGCTGAGAGGCCAGGGAGGACCCTCACGCTGCTGGTAGCCTGGGCTGCTGTCCCCCCGCCCCTGGTGGGTGACTTTCCACAGCCCATCACCGCAAACACGTGTGGCCCTTGTCTGTTCCTGGAACTGTGTCCTGCCATATACACGCCGGGCCAGAGGCGCCGGGTGCAGTTTTCTTCCCCATCCAACTTGCCTGACCGCCCCTGGGGGACCCTCAGGCGGCTGGCTTTGCTGAAGACCACAGTCCGAGGCTGAACCACAGGATGGGGTGGGGTGTCTGGGCACGAGGACCAGGACGGGGTTTTCTGACGGCCGCGATGTCAAGAAGGCGTTCGGGCGAGACTCCCAGCCTGTGCCATCTGTCCCCGGCAGCTGTCAGGGAGGGGACACTGGCATCATCTCATGGGCGGCTAGATGCTCCCCGCCTGCTCGAGGTCCAGGTCACCTTGGAGACTCAGAGGCTAGGCTGCGACGCTCTGGCCCATGTGGGGGAGGTCTTTGCTCCAAGAAAGCAGGTCAGGTGGCACTGCGGTTCGACACAAAGGGACTTCCTTGTCTCCTACGGGTGGCAGCTGTGTCTTCACACCCAACCCCCCGGGCTTGCAGGACGGCCGACCCTGTTCAGAAAGCAATGTCTCCCAGGGGGCTGTGCGGCCCAACACAGCTTCCGGCCATGACAGATGTGGCCTCTGTGTGTGCTGTCCGCTGCGGACGGTGTGGCCCTGGTCACACGTGGCTCCCAAGAGCCAGAAACGTGCTAGGGGGACCAGGGCTCTTCCTCTTATGCGATTGAACTTTACGGCCACCTGTGTCTTCCGTATGCGACAAGTTCTTTCTGGAGGGAAGGTGGGGTGGGGTGGGTTAGCCGTTCCCCAGGGAGGGAGGTGGCCAGGCCCCAAGGGAGGCCTGTGGGCTTTGTTTCTCCAGGGGCTCGGGTCCGCCTGGGCCTCGCGGCACCGTGGGTGTGTGCTACATGTGACTGCATGACCGTGCGTGTGTGCAGGACCGCCAGGGGGCTGCGCGTCCTGGCTCCGGGGGGCCCCTCGAGCCGTGCCCCCTCCCCCTGTCTGTGCCCCCAGGAGCAGAAGTTCTGTCAGCGTTATGACCAGCTCATGGAGGCCTGGGAGAAGAAGGTGGAGCGCATAGAGAACAACCCCCGGCGGCGGGCCAAGGAGAGCAAGGTGCGGGAGTACTACGAGAAGCAGTTCCCCGAGATCCGCAAGCAGCGGGAGCTGCAGGAGCGGATGCAGAGGTGAGCGGGGCCCCGGGCCAGCAGAGGAGCCCTGGCCAGCGGGAGCTGCACAGCCTAGCAGGGTCTCCCCAGCCCGGGGCCACCCCAGACCCGCGGACGTGTCACGCGGAGCCTGCTAGGCCTCAGCACCGACATGAAGCTTAAGTGTGGTTCGGCGAGCAGGCCGACCCTCCTCGGTGCCCCGGGCTGGCTTGCTGCCCGCTGGGATCGTCTGCGTGGCCCCTGCAGCAGCTGAGTGGGAGACCCCTGGTGTGGCTGTGAGGGGCGGGATGGCCTGGTGTAGGAGCCGCGATCGGGCTGCTGGGTTCATGTGGCGGCTGTGAGGGGCCATGAGGGGCCATGAGGATCGAGGGAGGCCCCTCGTAGGAGAGCCCGGCATGCCGGGGGTGCCCGGAGATGCGTGGCTGTAGTTCCTGTCATCGTTTTCTCTCTGGTTATGCAGAGCAGGCGCTGGGCTAGGAGCAGGGATAGTTCGGACCGCACGGTTCACAGCACACTCACGGCGTGTCCCAGGACGCCTCCTCCCACGTCGTCTCCATGTTGCGGGGACGGAAACGGAGGCTCAGGTCCCCAGAGGCAGCAGGGCTGGGGTTTCCATGTGGATCCGTGTGGCTGGGCTTTTGGGGGGCACCTTAGGACAGAAGGGGCGGAGCCCCCTGCCACCTCCGGGCTCTGGCACGCCTGGGTCAGGGCCGGGGGCTCCGAGCCCCTCCCCGCAGCCTCCGAGGCAGCCGTGGGCTCAGGTCTGGGCTGCGGTGCCGGCCGCACGTGGGTCCTGATTGTGTGCCTTCGGTCTCCAGCAGGGTAGGCCAGCGGGGCGGCGGGCTGTCCATGTCTGCTGCCCGCAGTGAGCACGAGGTGTCCGAGATCATCGACGGCCTCTCGGAACAGGAGGTGAGTCCACGGCCTTGGCTCTGCCTCTCCCTGGGCGGGCGGGCAGGCGGGCGGGCAGGATGAAGGCCGGGCTCCTGAAGTGTGGGCGGAGGCCAGGCGGAGTGGCCAGACAGCTAGCTGACTCCAGGCCCGAAGGACGAGCAGGAGGGGGGTGTCCCAGCGTCCAACCAGGGGGGCCGCGGGGCAGGATGTGGGGCCGAAGTTGGGGGTCCGTGCCCCGGCCCCCTCTCCTTCCTCCGGTTCTTCCCATTGGCTGAGGGCAGCCCCGCCCCTCGGGAGCTGAGGGTCCTGGGCCAGCCTCCCAGTGCCCAGAACCCGACAGAAGGAGCGTGCTTAGCACTGTCACCAAGCGGGGACCTTCTGTCAGGACTGCCGGCTCCGGCCTGGCCTCTGTCTTCCCGTGGGCATCCCTGGGGGACACCTAACTATAGGGACGCTGACTTGTCACCGGAGCCCAGGGATGGCCAGGCAGCAGAGGGAAGAGGCATCTGCTCCTGGGGAAGGGCTCCTCTCAGCCTGACCCCGCCTGGCTCTCGTAGGTCAGGTATCTAACGTGTTCCCCCATCACCTCCCGGGAGGTTTGTCCAGATGGGACACCGTAGCTGCAGCTCGGTGCCGTAGCCGCTGGCCACGTGGGGGCAGTTCACGCTGAACTGAGCTGAACTGAGGCACCGTGAACACCCCGGCGTGCGGTGGCCGCACGTGCTCCCGGGCCCCCGGCAGGCGGGCAGGTGGAACGTTGGGTTGGACAATGTGCTCTCGCTGCCGATCCTCCAGTGGGACAGGCAGGAATCCTGGGAGACGGGTATTGGGGCTGAGCTACTGTCCCCAGGTTCGGAACGGCGTCCTGGGAACAGTTGGAAAGGGAACCAGGGCTGAAACTCCCCCCGCAGCGGCCGGGCAGACGTGAGGTTCTTGGGGGTGGAGAAAGGGCTGGGTCCGTCCTCTGGGAGCTTCCAGCAGTCAGGGGCGGTCCTGCGGGTCAGGGATGTCCTCTTTCACCCCCTGGGCCTGCTGGGTGCCCAGATACCGAGTGGAGAGCTTGGGTGAGGCAGGCTGGGAGGTGCCCTTTGAACTAGCTGACCTTGGCCAGGCCTCCGGTGATGGGTAATGGGCGGCCGTGCTGATCTGGGGACAGGAGCCCAGCAGAGTGGTGGCTCCGAGCCTGGAACAGCTGTCTCCGTGCATTAGGGGCGAGCCCGCTGGGCCTGGCCGGGTGGACCTGGGCCCAGGTGGGCGCCAGGGCGTGTGGGGGGCAGTTGGGGTGGGAATGGCTATGTGGTGCCCCCCCCTGGCTTGCCCTGCCCCTCACGCCTGGATAGGTGCTGGCCAGACCTGTCTGTCTCCTGAGCGTGTCGGCCCAGCTGCAAGGAACACCTTCCCTGCAGTGTTTTATGGCGCCTGCGTGTCCAGAGGGAAGATTCATGGCTCCCCTTGCGGGGCAGATGGGCCCCGCTGCTCTCTGCACCTGATTTACAGCCCTGCCCTCCGTAAACCTGTCTGGGCTGCCTTTAGATTCTCCCGCCCC
Source organism: Craseonycteris thonglongyai (assembly GCA_004027555.1). Classification (NCBI taxonomy): domain Eukaryota; kingdom Metazoa; phylum Chordata; class Mammalia; order Chiroptera; family Craseonycteridae; genus Craseonycteris; species Craseonycteris thonglongyai. The sequence continues at coordinate 86,617 of PVKE010001071.1, forward strand.
CCAGGAGGGGCTATTATTATTTTTTCACTTGTCATCCTCTTCTCTCTGGTTCCATGTTTTCCCACTGTTGCTCAGAACGTTTGTTCCCTCCACACGGCACCTGGGTCCCCAGTGCGGCTGGGAGCACCCCTCCCCCTCCCTCTCTCCCCCTCCCTCCCATGATCCCTCTCCCTCCCTCTCCCCTCCCCTGCCCTCCACTCCCTGACCCTCTGTCTCCCCACCTCCCTGCAGAACCTGGAGAAGCAGATGCGACAGCTGGCTGTGATTCCTCCTATGCTGTACGACGCGGACCAGCAGCGGATCAAGTTCATCAACATGAACGGGCTCATGGACGACCCCATGAAGGTGTACAAAGACCGGCAGGTCATGAACATGTGGAGCGAGCAGGAGAAGGAGACCTTCCGGGAGAAGTGAGTCCCCGTCGCCGGGGTGGTGGCCTCTCTGCCGCCCCTGTCCTGGGCCGGGACACAGGTGTGGGCAGCAGGGCTGGTCCCTGGGAGCTGAGGGAGCTCTGTCCTGGCTGCCCATGGTTGCCGGCCGCCCAGGTCGCTCGTCTCGTGTCCCTCCTCAGACACAGGGCGCACCCTCCTCCTGCTTTCAAACAGGGTCTCATTCTGAGGTTCTGGGTGGACATGAGTTTTGGGCGGGACGGGACACTCTTGAGGACTGAGTGTTTGGGAGGCAGGGCCGCGACCTGGGCCGGGCTGTGTGGTTGGTTGGCCGCTGCTGGCTTTGTGGTTTCCATGTTACTCGGCGGTGAGTGGCGGTCTGGTGAGCGAGCACTCCTTCCTGGACACTGTGCACGTGTTTTGTGTTTTCTGGGTTTCTGTGCCCTTTTCCCTTGGGTTTCTTACAACAGCATTGGGAGGCTCAGCAAGGTTAAGACACTTAGCCAAGGCCACACAGCTTGCAGCTGGCAGGAGCAGGACTTGCAGTCCCCCCCCCTCCCCCACCACCTGGACCGAGAGGGGGCGGGGCTCAGCTGGGGGAGCTGAGTGTGAAGCTGCAGATGGACGAACCCCTCCTCCCCCCACTCCCCTTACCCAGTTCAAAGTGTGCGAGCCTGGTTCCTTGGTGGCTCCTGTACAGGGTCCTCACAGTCACAGACAGGACTGTTCCACCAGTCATGCAGTTTTAAGCCAGTGAAGTGACTATGGAACAGTTGGGGATGCTAAGCATTCCTCTCCCATCAGGTATTTAGACCCCCCTGGTATATTTGACATTTTTATTGATTGATGCTATCTTAGCTAAAAACAAAGCAAAACGGGTGTTTCTGGGTGCTTTCTGCGTTCCAGCCTTCAGAGGTTTCATATTGCTGCTTATACCCATTGCGGTCACACCTTCAGTAGCAGAAGGCAGGGGCCCCGGCTGGGCCAGGACAGCCTCTGGCCGCGTGCGTCCTACCAGGAGGGTGGTCCTGGCGGAGGTCTGGCTTTCAGCGGCATCCGTAGCTCTCAGGCACGGGCCCTACCACTTACTGGCTTGGAGCCTCCAGCAAGCTTCTCTCTGAGCCTCAGTCTCTGTGTCTGTGAAATGGGTCCGCACCAGTGCCTCCCTGTGTGTCAGTCCTAGTGAATCCTCAGTAACCATCGGCAGCGGGTACAGGTGCAGGTTGGAAGGAGGCAGGATGAGTGACAGTGACGTAGGAGATTCCCAGTTTCGATTCTTTGGCTCCTAGGGACCTATCTCTTCCTGGGGGAAACCCCAAGGAGGGCATTTGCTGGGGGTGATAAGGAAATGTCCCCGGGGCAGAGAGAGGGAGGAGAAGGGAAGCCTGTTTGTCTGGAGAAGAAGGGCATTAGGGATCCCAGGCAGGGAATTCCGCCTGCTGGACTGGCAGCTTCCTCCAGGAAGAGAGAAGAGGCCCTTCCGGACTCTCCAGTGTCTGGTTGGGGAGCAGGGGAGGAGCCCTCTGGCCTCCCGCCCAGCCATCTGGAGAGCCGGGTGCTGGCCCAGGCTCCCGCGGGGGCGGGGGACTCTGGGCCCCTGCCTCACCAGCGGCCTCTTCTCTCCCCGAGGGAGGCCGTGGGGCCGTAGCATCGTGGGGACTGTGGGACCCAGGCCCGTGACTCCACCCAGCGTCCCTGAGGCCCAGAGCAGCAGTGACCCACATCTCCGCCCTCCCTGTCCGCCTGCTCCTTTGGCCCTGACATTTCAGCCTGGCTGAGCTGTTTCCCAGTAATTCTCCGGGCTTCGCAGGAAGCCAGTGGATGGGGTGCCAGCCCCCCACCCCCTCCGGTCCCCTTGCCATGCCTCCTGAGGGCACAGGGAGCTCCTCTCTCCCCAGATCCAGACCCGACCAGCGACTTCGAGGGTGGGGCCCCCCTGCATGGGCAGGGCGAGGCCCAGCTTCCCAGGCCCCCGCTGGGGAGGGAAACAAAAGCAGATTTAAACAGGGGGGAACCCACCAAAGGGCTGCATGTAATGTCCTCATTTTTCCTGGAAGCCGCCTCCGGCAGGACAAACAAATATATTTTCAAAGGCGCTAAAACCAGTGACTCACTCCAAGGAACGCCCTCCCAGAGCCCTCAGCGCCCCCGCCCGGTCCTTCCCACACCCCCCTGGGCTTAATTGCTCCTCCGAGTGGGGCGGCTCCCTCCCCAGCCTGGCCAGCAGAGATGGCAGGAGCCCCGGAGCTCGGAGTTTGCCCAGCTGGGGGGCCCCCCTCAGCCTGGTCTCAGACCCACCCTTCTGTCTCCGCAGGTTCATGCAGCACCCCAAGAACTTCGGCCTGATCGCATCTTTCCTGGAGAGGAAGGTGAGTCCACTGCTGGCGCACCTGGCTGCCCCGCCTGGAGCCCCTCCATGGCCACTCCCGTGGGCAGCCGCTGGGCACGGCCCAAGACTCTCCCTCCCGGCCCAGGAGACCTCTGTCCGCCTTCTCTGTGCCCCCCGTGCTGTGTCTGTCTGTCCTCCCTTCTTCCTTACACCCTGAGAGCTGCAGCCTCAGGCCCCGCCCCAGCCTTCAGGGCCCTTCCCAGCCTCAAGCCCCGCCCCAGCTTCAAGCCCCGCCCCAACTTCAAGCCCCGCCCCAGCCTCAGGCCCCGCCCCAGCCCCCAGGGACCCCGGGGGCCGAGCTGGGCCGGGAAACCCCAGGGGATCCGTGTGCCTCCGAGGTCAGGCTGTCCTCCAAGACTGGGCATGGGCTCTGGAAGCCGCAGCATCCTCGTTAAGGGTTTATAGTAGGGTGACCAGATGTCCCACTTTTGGCGGGACAGTCCGATTTTTAATAATTTGTCCCGCGTCCCACGGCGTTTTAAAAAAGTCCCGATTTTTGGAAAGAATGCACGACAAGCTAGGGAACGGCGGGAGATAGACCCAATGTTTAATCAAGAACCCCCTCCCCCCCGGTCAATGGTGTCCCGCTTTACCAATGTTAAAATCTGGTCACCATAGCCTTGGTGGCAGTGGCCTTGGGGACAGTGGCCTTGGGGGACAGTGGCCTTGGTGGCAGTGGCCTTGGGGGCAGTGGCCTAGGGGACAGTGGCCTTGTGTAGGGTGACCAGACGTCCCGCTTTTGGCGGGACAGTCCCGATTTTTAACAATTTGTCCCGCGTCCCGCGGCATTTTAAAAAAGTCCCGATTTTTGGAAAGAATGCACGACAAGCTAGGGAACGGCGGGAGATAGACCCAATTTTTAATCAAGAACCTCCTCCCCCCCGGTCAATGGTGTCCCACTTTACCAGTGTTAAAATCTGGTCACCTTAGTTTATAGGCAAGCGTGGCGTTGTCCCAGGGCGCCGGACAGGATGCCCTTTCCTGGTCCCCATGGTTGACTGATGCCACGCCAGGGGTGTGGCCGGCAAGTCCCTGGTTCCTTCAGACAGACCTTCATGGAGCACCGAGGCTTGAACCCCACCTTGCCCCCAGACCCAGCTTGGGGTAGCTCCCCTTTCTGCTCTGACTCCCACTCAGCAGCTGGACACTGGGGGGCCAGGGGAGGGTGTCCCAGAGGCAGCCACGCCCCCTGTGCGCGTCCCCGAGGCTGGGCGGGCACAGGTGGAGGAAGCTGGTGCCGGGCCTAGAGTCTGTCTTCCGAATCCCAGCACCACAGGGCACAGCGAGAGTGGGTTCCCTCGAAGGTTTGCCTCCTGTGGCTGCAGTTCTGGGTGTTTTAAACAGCGTCCCCCAGAATCTGGGGTCTCCGAAGTGGGGCGTCTGCTCACCCCCAGCTTGGCTGGAGTCAGGAGGTTATTTTAAGTGGTCGCAGTTCTGCCTTAATGGGCTGCTAATGGTAGAGGGTGGGGGATGGGGCAGTGGGAGTGACATCTCCCCTTCCCACCCCCCTCCCTGGCATCCCCCTCCCTGGCATCCCACCCCCGCCTGAAAAACCAGTGTGAAAAACCTCTACACAGCCTCTTCCCGGGAGGCAGGGACAGGGACCTGCTTGGGGTGTGGACCACCCAGGAGGCTCTAGGGCAGGGCTTCCCAGAGACAGAAGCAGGGATTATGGACACTAGTCACAGCAGCACAGGTTAGGGACGAGGGAATTGGAGGTCCGACGCTGAAGAGTAAACTGTGCCCCCTGCCAGACCTGACAGTGAGGGTAGGGGCTCGGTGACCTGGCGGGCCTGTGGCCCTGAGGCCAGTCACGGTCACCCAGTACCTCAGGGTGCTAAATCGTCGTCCCAGGGGGAGGCGGGCACCCCCATCTCCTGATTTGCCAGTACTGGCATCTGATGATAGAGTGAGTGCTTTTCTGGAATGCTGTGGGGACCAGGCTAAGCCTGCAGCAGCCTCTGTTCTCGATGCCTTCGGCTAGGAGGGGAGTTGGGACATGGGGGTTGGCGGCCCAGCGGCCTCTGAGCCCAGTATTGGTGAGTTCCTGGCCTGGCACCAGCCGTGAGCATCGCAGAAACATTTGACACTAGGGGTGTCCAACCTTCTGGCTTCCTTGGGCCTCACTGGAAGCAGCAGCATCGTCTTGGGCCACACATTGAATACACTCACACTAACGATAGGTAGCTGATGAGCTAAAAAAATCGTGTTTTAAGAAAGTTTGCGGATCTGTGTTGGGCTGCATTCAAAGCCGTCCTGGGCCGCAGGTGGGACAAGCTTGACTTGCATCGTATCCGTCACGGCTGCCGGCATTAACGAGCTGTCACCTGGAGGCTTTGCCACCTGGGGTCCTCCATTGCCTTCTGACGGGGCCCATTTGGACAAGGAGGTGTGGGGGCTCAAGGTCCAGATCCACGTGGAAAAGACCAGGGCAGGAAAACACGGGAACATTTCAAAGAGACCAAGCGTGGCTTGGGGACACCCGTCAGGCTGGGTGCATGACTCCTGGAAGAGGTGGTTCAGTGCCCCCAATAGCAGAGGAGGCTGTGGTGAGGGCAGGGAGACCCCAGTCCAGGGATGGGGTTCCGAGTTTGCCCAGCTTGGGGCTGGGGCTGGCAGGTGACAGCTTGGTCCTCACAATTTCCCGTAGCCTCTGCAGCGGTCCCAGGTGCTGAGGGTGCTGTTCAGGGTGCTGTCCTCAGTACCTTCCGCACATGTATTCACTTGTCTCCATGACAACTCTGAACTATGCGCTATTATAATAGCAGCCCCATTTCATAGGTGAGAAGAAAACTGAGACGCAGGTTAGGTCGTCTGGCCAAGGTCACGCAGCCAGGACGCTGGGGAGGCAGGATTTGAACCCGGGCCTCCTGGCCCCTGCCCCCCTGTTCTGACCGCCCACTCTGATCACGCCTCAGCCTTGTCTCTGCCCCGCAGACGGTGGCTGAGTGCGTCCTCTATTACTACCTGACCAAGAAGAATGAGAACTACAAGAGCCTGGTGAGGCGGAGCTACCGGCGCCGCGGGAAGAGCCAGGTGAGAAGCCAGGTGCGGTGGGTGGTCTTGGAGGCCAATTCCCAGCACCTAACCCAGAGAGCATTTCTCGAGTGCCTCCTGCATGCCAGGGCTATGAAGCTCCACGCCACATTAGACTGTGGCCCTTCCGGGAGTGGCCAAGCCTGCCTGTCTGCTGTCTCCACACCTCACAGACGGTCCCGAATAAGCACTGCTGAGGTGGACTCGGGGTGGGACTTCTGAGGTGCTGGCGGGTGGGCCCCTGCCATCTTGTAGAAGGTGCATTCCCCAAGCTGTCTGGCTCCTAGGCTGGGGGGCATGCCCTGACGGCTTCCCCGGTGTTCCCACCCCTCATCGTTCCTGCCTTGGTAGGATTGAGCCGACAGTGATGAGGGAGGCCACCCGGGTCTGAGAAAGCGAAACCCAGGGTGCTGACTGGGAAGTCATGCTCCCCAGCACGGAGGCCTTATTCCCTCTCCTGGGGCCGCCAGGGGTGAGACAGAGCCACAGACTCCTGAGACGCCTCTAGTGGTGACTGGCAGGGGGCTCTGGAGCTTGGCCCTGGCCCTGCCAATGCTACTGGACCAGGAACACTCTCAGAACACCAGCCTGTCTTGGGAGGGCCCTGCAGACCGCCCCGGGGATGAGGGGCAGGGCGTGGGTGGCAGAGGGGGATATTGAGGCGCAGGTGGGCTCACCAGCAGCCCTGACTGACCAATGGGGTGCTCCGGAGCTGGACCGGCCCTGCTGAGGTTTCCTAGGTGGGCTGGACGGCTGGATCTGAAGCCACAGGCCACGGACAGCTGAGGGTACTTGGGGTGGCTGGGGCAGCGAAGCCCCTTCTAGAGTGGCCCCTGGCCCGGCTGGCCCGGGAGACCAATGCTGCATATTTGCAAACTGCACTTCCGGCGTGCGTGCGACCTGCCCTGATGCGTGACCCACCGTGTGTGCAGCAAGATGTCGCCACATCTGTTCAGGTGACACCCTGCCTGTCACACCCTCATCGCACGCCCTGTGCCCAGTGGCTCTCCGGTCACTCAATGGCCGTGGTCTGGTAGCGTGGATGGTTATAAGGTGGCATATAAAGCTCCTCGATGGATCGCATCGGCCATGGGGTGTCACTGGGACCCTCAGATGCCCTGCCTGCCCTCTGCTGCCCCTGCTGTGCCCACCCTGATTGATGTCCAGTGTGCTGTGCCCGGCTGGGGGCGGGGGACGTGTCCCTGGGGTGAATCACCGGCCGAGGCGGGGCCTGCTCGGAGCACTGGTGACGGCACAGTGGCTTATAGTTTATGATTCACGGACGAGGGGGCCGAGTTATCCCAACTAATTGCAAAACCGGGGCTCAGGAATGCTGTGGTCAGTAGTTAGCCGAACTATGCAGACCGTCGGGGAGCTAAGAATGTGAGGCCGATGCCGGCCAGGCAGAGGGGCTTGGCCCAGAGGCGGTGCTGACTGGGGTAGCCGCTGTCCCGTGCTGCGTGGGCAGCGTGTTCCCCAAGGTGAGTGTTCCCGCTGTGCGCGGGGGACGGGGGCAGCTGGGGAGCAGGGCTGGCAGGGTCTTGTGGCTGCCTGGCCAGTGGTTGTCCCTGCCCACAGAGCCGGCACCGGGACAGGAAATGCCAGCCTGTCCTGGGCACCCAGCCTCCGGCCTGCCCCTCCCGAGGCCTGAGTGGGGGAGTCCAGGGAGGGGCCTCTTCCTCCCTCAGGTCCCCGGCTGGCTAGCACACACCCTCCCACTGCAGCCTCCACGCCAGCCTCCTGGACTCTCCTCGCCCAGCTCTCTGCCTGTTTCTCTCTGTCTCTCTTTCCGCCTCTCTCTCTCTGTCTGTCTCACCTTCCTCCATCTTTCCTTCTCCCTCTTCCCTCTTTCCCACCCCTCCCCTGGCCTCCTCTCCAGCTCCTTGCTGAGGGGCAGGTGACCTTGTTCCGGTTGTTATGGTGCTGGAAGCCCCCGGGCAGCTCAGCTCCCCTGGGGACAGTGTGACAGGGACAGCATTCCAGGGCCCTGGAGAGGAGCGAGGAAGGGCCACGTTGTACAGCTGGTGGGGGCTCCTGGGGCTGCTGCCCCCTCCCCCCGTGACATACCGGGTGGGACATGTGGCCAAATGGCCTCCGGGCTGGGCTCTGCTTCTCTTGGGCCAGCGTGAGTTGCTGGCATCTTGTCCCTAGCTGCCACCTGGGTGGGGGCCCTCATGGCGAAGGTGGTGGGGTGGGGGGGACGGCCCCGTGGGGGGCCCGCCCTGCTGGGGGCAGGCAGGCTGGGCGGGATTGCGTCCGGATTTCCGGCTCCAGTGAGCAGATGTCCCTGATTCCCTGTCCAGTTGTGTGCTAAGTGGGAACAGGCCTTGGGGAGGCTCCTCCAGGCCCGTCCCCCAGACACCTGCCAGGGGTCTGTTCTCAGGGAGGCAGGAGTGGCCGCGCCCCCAGGACTGAGCGAGCCAGGCTGCCATTCTGGGGGAAGGCAGACGCGCCTGCTCATGGGCCGTGGCGTGGCGGCAGGGAGACCGCAACCCAGGGGCAGAGGGACGGAGACCGCGTGAATCCTGCCCAGAGAAATGAGCGTGGATCCGCCAGACCCCAGGGGCTGAGAGGTGCGGGGCTCCCAGGCCTCCCATCGGCCACCACAGGCCAGGCCGCGGGGTCTGGAAATGGTTACCAGGCCCGCGAGGGCCGTGGCAGGAGGTTCGGGGGCGCAGACAGCCAGTGGGGCGTCCTGGGCCATGTCTGCGTCCGTTGTGTCTTCACAATGTCACCATTCTGGGTGATTCCGCGGTGAGCAAGACTAGTTGAGGGCTCCTGAGCTGATGCCCTGTGTGGCAGGCGAACCTCGCACAATTCACAAGACACTTTCAGGTGGTTGTAAGGGCCCCAGAAACTAAACTGAGCCAGGAGCAGCGCATGTGAGGGAGAGAGGCAGGGAAGGCTTCCTGGAGGAGGTGTCTCTTGGGCTCCAGCCTGAGCGATCAGAAGACACTGGCCAGGCAGAGCCCTAGGCTGCGGGCACAGTGAGTGCAAAGGTCCTGAGGCAGGAACATTGTGGGCAGGGACACCTAGAGCACCCTTGCCGTGTGGTGTGCACCTCCGATCTTACCCCCAGGTGGCAGGACAGAATCTGAGTGACCAATTAAAACCGAGTCTTGGCTCCCAAAAGCCAACGTCTCCCCATCGGCCTCACAGACATCTCAGGGGTGTGTGTCAGGGTTGCCTGGGTTCTCATGGCACGTGGGCAATGGAGCGCTGAGCACCCAGCTTTCTGGGGAGCGCAGCCCCGCCCTGTCGCCCCTGCCCGTTGCGGCCGTGTAAGTACTCCTCTCGCGCCCGCGTCCCGGCTCCCTGCGACGTCACTGAACGCGGCACTGGGGAGGACCGTATCCTGCTTCCGCCACGCGGGCACAGCTGGCACACGGAACCTCAAGGCCCGAGCACAGCCGAGGGCAGCCGGGTAATCGGGAAGTGATGCGTTTCCAGGACTGACTGCACTTCTTATGATCGGTCCTTTCACCGTCAGGTCACGTCTGTGGAGTTCAGCGTCTAGTCACGGCTGCACTGAACATTGCACCGTGCTGGCCCCAGCAGACTGCGTCTTGTTAGAAGACGCCCCTCGGGCATGCAGGCGGCAGGCATCCCCAGGGTAGGGGGACCCATGGGCCGGGTCGGTGCCCATACAGGGCAGGCACTGCCAGCAGCAGGAAGGTCTATTGTGCCTTGGTTCTGACCCGTGACTCCACTTCTCACAACAACCTCGGGCTCCTGGGCTCCCCTCCCCCACTGCCAAGAGCCAGGGGGTGTCATGAGGGCAGACCCCTCGGGACCTGCTGGCTGTAGATACTTGGCACAGAGTACACGCTGAGTCTGGTGTCTGGGGAGTGGATGGATGCCCCATCGGTGGCACCCCGGCCGATGCTGCTGGGTGTGGGTGGGGGTTCTCAGAACACACTTTTGAGGGTTCTCATCTGAGAGTTTCTGTCTCGTCACCCCTGCCTGGATCGTTGGCATACCCTTCACGGGGCCGTTCTCAATCCTGGAACCGACTGCCCCCCACCCAATTGCCTGCCACATTGCCCTTGGACCCCAGGTGGGTCACGTTGCTCCGCCCACCCCTCCACCTCCTGAGAAGCATGCCGGCCGGGCCATTTGCTGAGGACAGTGGGCGCTCTCATAGCAACAGGTCTCAGCTCAGAGCCTCCTTGTCCCCGTGGGTCATGGTGAATGGGTGCCTGCCACACGTGCACCCCGGTCCTCACAGAGTTAGCTCCTTGTCTTCGTCACCTGAAGCCACTCGCTCCGTCCGGTTGGGGACCGCATTTTCGGTGGCTTGGCGCTCCCCCTCCGGGGCTCAGAGCGAACTTGTGGAGGGAATGAACGCGTGGGTGGCCCAGCGGGGCATAAATGGGGGTGAGGAGAAGCCTGTGGCCCCGTAGCCAAGGTGGGAGGCAGAGTGCCCGCCTGCAGGATCCTGCTGCGAAATGCTGTTGTCCTTGGGTGAGTTGCTCAACCTCTCTGTGTCTTCATATTCCCTACTATAGAACAGGGGTGCTGCCAAGGTCCTGGGGAGGATTCGGTTAACTGCCTGTTGGGTATGAGATGAGGTGCAGACGGCCCCCCCAGACGTCTCCTGTTTTTCCTTGTGCTGCTTTTCAGGTGGCCCCTGGCCTGAGGCTGTGACCAGCGGCTTGTCCGGCCCTCGGCTCGGAAGCAGAGACCCACGGGGGTCCGGCTGGCTGTAGAGCCGGTCAGGTTTTCCACAGAGCCGTGCTGTGGTCTGACCAAGCACTGGGCACAAAGCCTGTCGCCGGCCAGCGTGTCTAAGCGGGACCCGCACCTGAGTGCGGCTTCCGATTCTCCTCCCAGACTCCGGGCAGCACCTGCTGCTGGTGGCGAAGGGTCTGGGTGTGTTTTGTGGTCCGGGGACCATAGCGCCAGCTTCTCGTGGCTCTGCCTACAGCTGCGGGGTCTTCGGCCCGCCCCAGGTGCCCTGAATCAGAATCTGCATTTCCCCAGTTGTCACCAGGTGGCTTGGGCAGCGCTGGCCGGGAGCAGGGCTGGGCAGGGCCTGCGTTCATCAGTAAAGTTTTGTTGGCGCACGGCTTGCCCCCATTGGTTTACGGTGTGGCTGCTCTCACGCTTCCGGGGCAGCGTTATATGCTGGTGACAGATTGAAGGAGCAGGTGCCCTAAATCCTTTACCAGCTGGGCCTTATGCGAGGGTCTTCCGGCTCCCCACCTAACCCACTGGTTCTCAAACCTGCTGCCTGTGGGAATTCAAGCCACGAATGCCCAGGCCTCACCCTAGATTCAGGTGTGATTGGTGTGGGTGGGGTCTGGGGCGAGGACTGCCCACAGCTCCTGGGTAACCCGTGTGTGGCTCCGAATTGCCCATGGAACCCAGGCTATGCCATTCTGCAACCTGTGGACAGGCCTGGGAGGGGGCAGTGGTCCTTTCGTGCCTGAGGTTGGCTGAGGGCTTTGAGCCGGACGTTGTGTGCCAGGCGCTCCGTGCCGGGGAAGGAGGGCATCGCTGTTGGTTTTTCATCGTCACCGCCGTCCTCGGGATTCAGACGAGCCAGGGGCAGGTGCTCAGCGATGGGCAGCCTTACGGGGTGGGGCTTTCCGGGGCACCCCTAGCTCAGTCCCGGGCGTCTGCCGGGCTGGGAGTGGCCGGCTGCTGCTGGGGCCTCGGTGGGTAGGGAGCCTGCTTGTCACTCAAGATGAGATTCCCAAGAGGCCTGGAGACCCCCAGCAGCCTAGACCCAAGGGACGATGACAGGCACCCCAGGCGGGCCCACGTGGCCACTGAGAGACAGTGAGAAAAACTTTGGCGTGAAGCTGCAGCTCAGGTGGGGCCGGTGCTGCTTGGCAGAGGTGCAGCTGAGGGCAATCTTGGGAGACGCCAAGCTCCCTGCAGTTGGAAAGCCCCGGCCCCACCCAGAGGCGCCCAGCTCTGGGCATTGGGCTTCCCGGTAGAGATGGCAGCCACGCTGGGCGGCCCCCAGGCCGGGGTTCCCTCTGTAGCTGGCCACACCATCTCCCCTGACCCTGGCCCCTGGCCCCAGACTCCCACTCCCTGCCTGTGCCCGTGCCAGTGGGCACTTCGTGTGGGATGAACCGGAAAGCTCTTTGCCAGGCTCTGCCCACCGGGCCAGCTCCAGCCGAGGCTTTGTGCACATTGCCCCGGCTGTTGGAAGGTTGTGCTGCCTTTGTGTTGGAGAGTTTGGGTGCGGGTGCGGGTGGGGACAGGCATGTTGAGGGACCCTGGCTACCTGTCGGCAATTGGCAGCGATGGTGGGTGGGTGGGGGCCATCCGCCGCCTTCCTCTCTTACAGAATAGAGCGGGGCTCTCAGGGCAGAGGGCAGACCAGAGCCAGGAGGTTCTGGGTGGGCATGGCCGCAGCCTTGGGGAGCCCCGGTCATACAGACCCTTGCTCCGAGCCCCAACACCCACAGAATGCCCTAGACTGGCCGTATGCCTCAAAATAAAGCTACAGAGGGGCCAGGGGGTGGCGGTCTCAGGCTGGGGCGGCCTTGTTCGTTGATGGGCGTACATATGGAGAAAATGTGGGGGAGGGAGCCCCCAACCCCCTCCCCGTTCTTTGTCTGCTTGGGGTTTTTTCACCCCCTGGGTCTATGGCTGTGACCCGCGTACACACCGAAAGGCTATTTGGTGGGTTTGTTTTCACTTCACGTGGCTCAGTGGGGTGGAAAGATGGTTTGGTTTGGCAGCTGCCCGCAGGGCCAACGTTGGGGTGGCAAAGGGAACCTGTGCATTAAAAGAAATCAGATGGGACAGAAAGGAAGTGGGGTGGCGATGTTGGGAAGAGCCGGCTGGTCCCACGGCCCCCCGTGTCTCGGGCAGGGGCAGGAGGGGAGTCAGGCTGACCAGTGTCCACATCACCCGCCCCCCCGGGAGGCCCCCTGCTACAGAGTGGACCCCATCACAGCCACACCCGCCCTCGCAGGCCCAGGGACGTGTAGACCATGGCTCAGGGAGGTGGCAGGCAGGGCTGGGGTGCAGGCCGTGTCCCAGGGCCCCCGACTCACTCCGCTCCCGCCTGGGGCTGACCAGGCTTCTCCCTCCGGCATTCCTGGCTGCTGTTCCGCTGAGACGCCTGTGAGGGCCCAGCCGTCACAGCCTGCGGGCCCCCGGCTGAGGTGCGGGCACGCTGAATAACAGCCCCGCTTTCAAGGGGAAGGAGTCAGCACAGTGCTGGAAACCCTCACCCAAGGTCACACAGCTGGCCACCCAGGGGAGGCGCGGGAGCAGAACCCAGGCCCCGTGGGGTTCCGGGCCCTCACTCCCTACTGCATCCTCTCCCACGGCCTCTTTTCCAGCTGACTCCATTATGCGCCCCCTGCCCCTAGCCCAGGTGCAAAGACTCACCTGCCTCACTGTTTCCCTCTCCCCCCACCCGGGCTCCCCAACCCCCCGCCTGGCGGCAGCAGCAGCAGCAGCAACATCAGCAGCAGCAGCAGCAGCAGCAGCAGCAGCAGCAGCAGCAGCAGCAGCAGCAGCAGCAGCAGCAGCAGATGCCCCGGAGCAGCCAGGAGGAGAAGGATGAGAAGGAGAAGGAGGTTGAGAAGGAGGAGGAGCAGCCGGACGCAGAGAATGACAAAGAGGAGCTAAGCAAGTAAGGCTGGCGGCCGTGGCCTGAGGGCGGTTGGGGACCCCCCCGGGTGACCCCGTGGAGGTCAGGCTGGACATGGCAGTGCGGTGTCTACAGATTGCCTGCCGGGAAGGGAGGCGGCTTCTGCTCTGCCCCTGGCAGCCCTGCTCCCGGAAGTGTGCCTTCCCCGCCCATCTCGCTCTCAAACCCTCAGGAGACCTTGCAGACTGATAGCTCGTGTGAGCTCCACTCCTGAGCTCATATATCCAGGCAATGACTTTGGAACTCTGCCTCCTCAGGCTGCTTTATCCCCTGAGACGCCGGGAGGGGCGGCCAGGGATCAGAGGCGCTTGGGAAGGACAGGGCAGTGTGGGCAGGCGGCCGCCCTCACCTTCAGAATAATCGCTGTGGGTGTGAGTTCCTGCAGATGAAGGCCCAGCCTCGCCTGGGGCCCTGACTGCCTCCCGGGGTGTCTGCCAGGGGTGGGGGGCGCCCAGCCAGCTGGAGAAGGCACGCCAGGCTGGGGGGGGGGGAGGGTGCGGGCGCGGCTCAGCGCCAGGCACCGGGACGCGGCGGGCTCAGGAATGTGGCTGCAGAGAACATCTGGCCTCGTTACCCCTGTCTCCCACACTTCCAGTGAGGGCCTTCAGGAAGATGAATGGAAGGAAGGCGGAGGTGATGGGGTTGAGCACCCCCCACCGGACCCTCCTGAGCCGGCGTCTGAGCAAGGCCTGGCTCCCGGCACTGGGGGCACATTCGCCCCCACGTACCTGCCTCCGCCTGTGTGGGACCCACGGGAGACTTTCCTCTTGGGAATCGCACAGGCCCAGGGCCCCTGATAATAAGGACAGCAGAGACAGTGACATCCCTAGACACCTGCTGTGACCGGCTCCAGCCTCAGCAGCAGTCTTGCGGGCAGCCACCAGCCCCCGCGCCCCCGAATAAAATGGCCATCCGGCCCTCTGCTAGCCCTCCTGCATCTCCTGGAGCGGGGCATGAGGTCAGCAGTAGCCACCGGCTCATGGCCCCCCTGTTGGTAAAGTAAGTGGCCTTGCAGGCAGCCACCGGATGAGGGACCAGGAAGCCTGGTGGTCGCTATCGGCCAGATCTCATGGAGCTCCAGGCCGCCACAGCCAACCTCGCTGGGGCTCCCAGCTCCCGTGACGCCATGCCTGCCCGCTTCTCTGGCCTGTAGGGAGAAGACAGACGACACCTCTGGGGAGGACAATGATGAGAAGGAGGCTGTGGCCTCCAAAGGCCGCAAAACTGCCAACAGCCAGGGCCGACGCAAGGGCCGCATCACCCGCTCCATGGCCAACGAGGCCAACAGCGAGGAAGCTGTCACCCCACAGCAGAGCGCAGAGCTGGGTGAGTGGTGGGCCGGGGCCAGGCGCCAGAGTGCAGAGGGCTCAGCATTCCGGCGTTAGCTGTGTGACCTGAGGAGAGCTCCTTAACCTCTCTGTGCCCCCCCGGGTACTCATCTCCACCCTGGGGTTGCCCTTAAGCAGGGGGCCAGCATTGCCGTGACTGTGCGTGTGTGGGAAGAGCCAACACCTGGGCGCAGGGCTTGGTAGAAGGTGCTCCGTGGCCGGTAGCCGTGCTTATTCCCGCGCTGGGAGGATTCCCGTAAAAAGCCAGATGGAGTTTGGTTTTGTCGTTAAATCTGAAGCTGTGGCTGCACGCGGCCCGCATTTCCACCAGGTGGCGGTCGCTGGAGCAGAGTGTTCGCCGCCCCTGGTTGTTTGGGATCTGAGCACTCACTGCCCCGGCCTGGGTGCTTACCTTCTGTGGGCCCCAGCAGGGACGACAGGGCAGCGCTGAGGAGCAGTTCCCAAGTCCAGCCACCGGGGGGCAGCCGATGTGTGTCTCCATCTCCCCGATTGGCTCTTTGGGGCCCTGCCCACCCGCCGCTGCTGGAACCCCCACCCTGGGCCTTAATGCTGGGGACCCAGGTCCCAGCCACAAGGTTGCCTTCCCAGGGTGGGAGTGGATAGAGGTGATGTTCCATTTCTCATAGATGGCCCCCTGCCCCTTTCCCGCACCCAGGGTCTGTCTGTCAGGTAGGTACCTGCCCCTTCTTCCTGTGGGACAGGTGCCTGGCAGGTCCTGCCGGTGGGAAAGGATAGGGGGGTGAGAAATGAAACGTCTCATAGATGTGCTGTCTGAGGCTCAGAGAAGGGCCGTTGCTTCTGTAAAGTCACGGGATTTGTCTGGATTCAAACCCGGCCCTGTGGGCCACAAACCCCGCGCGGTTCCTGTTGTCTTTGGCCGGCTGCCCCTTGGTGCCAGCGTGCCTGGAGAATGGAGGTGGGTGGACTTCCTTCCAGAGCACATCTTGTACTGGATGAGTGGGGGAGAATGTAGCGATGACTCCATAGATTAGGGTTCTTAGGGTATTTTACCCCCCAGGGGACAAGTAGCCAAGTCTGGAAACATTTTTGATTGTGACGGTCAGAGTAGGGGCTGCTGGCATCTAGTGGGTAGAAGCCAGGGATACTGCTGAAGGCCCCGCAGTGCCCAGGATGGCCCCCGAGAGGACTCACCCGGCCCCCTGCTCAGATGCGGCCCTCCCTGTCTGAAGCCCCCCCCCCAGGTTCTCACAAAATCAGTGTGCTCCCAACCACGTGCATGAAGAGGCAGCTGTCCCGGTCTAGGCCCTGGACCACCTCGGTTTCCCTGTCTGTAAAATGGGGTGATTGTATTCCCTGCACCCAGCGGGTTGTGTAAGGCTGGCGATTGTATGCCCCGCACCCAGCGGGTTGTGTAAGGCTGGCCCTGGGTGACTGTGAAGCCGGGGGTGGGGCAGACGGCCCTTCCTGGGCCAACATGCCGTGTCCTCTTTGCAGCTTCAATGGAGATGAATGAGAGCTCTCGCTGGACCGAAGAGGAGATGGAAACGGCCAAGAAAGGTGAGCAGTGTCCGGCGGCTGTAACTGCCCTTGACTTGCGTCCGTTCCCTGTGGTTGGGAGGACTGTGAACCGGGGCTGCGGTGTGCTCTGGATCAGGGGGGCAGGCTCAGCTGCTGGGCTGTTCTCAGATCTGCCACTTCTCTTTGGAGCCTCACTTTTGCCCTCCAGAAGATGGGTCTGTGCGGCCACATTGTCAGATGACCAGGAGCTGGGGTCACGGCTCACGCTGTGCACGTGATGGTGGATGGCTTGTAGACGGAATAGCAACAGCTCCTGGTGCCTCCGTGGGGGCTGGGGGGTGCAGAGGCCCCCAGCAGCCACCTTGGCGGGATCTCAGGGTCCAGCAGTCACCCCTCCCCTCAGCGGCTCCATCTGGGGGAGGCTGGCAGCCAAGTGCCAACCCCACGCCCTCTCGGGAGCCAGCTTCATGTTCATTGGAGCTGCAGGAGCCGGGTGCTTCACTTCCTGGCTTGGTGATCCGCCTCTGGGCC
Organism: Craseonycteris thonglongyai; assembly: GCA_004027555.1. Lineage (NCBI taxonomy): Eukaryota > Metazoa > Chordata > Mammalia > Chiroptera > Craseonycteridae > Craseonycteris > Craseonycteris thonglongyai. Next base: position 103,414 of record PVKE010001071.1, read on the forward strand.
CCACCATTTTTGTCGGTGAAGCGGGAGGGTGTCTGGGTCGGCCGTGAGGACCCCAAGGACGAGCCCCGCTGTGCTGGGGCTGTGTCTGTCTGGATCTCCCATCTCTGGAGCCCCTTTAGCCTGCCCCTCCCTCGCCGTGCCCAGGGCGGGGGGCTGTCAGCCCAGCACGGCCCTGATGAGGCTGGGGGTGGCATCTGAGCCCCATTATCTTAACAAGGAATCGGAGGAGCAGAAGCTGAGGATTAGACAGGGCCTGGAGCTCTCGGGGGCCGGGTGCTGAGGGGCCCCCGGTTCCAGATACCAGGAGCAGCCCCAAACCTGAGCAGGCCCCGCCCCTCAGACCCCTTCCCAAGCTTCCAGCCCTCAGGTGCCTTAGGCCTAGAGGAGGGGCCCCTCAGGAGCGCCCCTCAGAGGAGGGGAGCCGCCTGCTTCCTGCTGCAGGGTGAGGCCCTGTTTGTAGTAGCCCCGAGCATCGCTGATACAGCCCCCTAAGGTAAGGTGACCAGATTTTAACATTGGTAAAGCGCGGAACACCATTGACCAGGGGGGAGGGGGTTCTTGATTAAAAATTTGGTCTATCTCCCGCCGTTCCCTAGCTTGTTGTGCATTCTTCCCAAAAATCGGGACTTTTTAAAACGCCGTGGGATGCAGGACAAATTGTTAAAAATCGGGACTGTCCCGCCAAAAGTGGGACGTGTGGTCACCCTACCCTAAGTGGCCGCACTGTCGTTTTTCTCTGTCTGTGACCCCTGTGTGGTTTCTGTAGGGATTACACCATTGGGTGCAAAAGAGGCTTTATTAAAATGATGCGATTCTCTCCCCCCTGCACCCCCTTTTATTTAATATAGAGGTAAAATACTCATAACCTTGACCACTTAACAAGGGTACAGTCCAGGGGCGTCAAGCACGCTGGCATCCCCGGCGCTGCTTAGCCCCGCCCATGCGGGAGCCCCGCCCCCTGCGTGCGTCTGCGCAGCCCATCCGGGTCCTTCTCGAGCGCGGACTCACGCAGTGCGTGCCCTTGGGGGGTGTGTGTCTGGCGCGCAGCGTGCGTCAGCGCGCCATTCCCTGTAGTCACGTGTGGGCGCACCACGTCCTGTCGTCAGTGCCTCCGCAGGGTGATGGACACGTGGGCGGTGGCCACCTTTGGGTGACAGTGACCCGTGCAGCTGTGAGCATCTGTGTGGCGTGCGTGGGGTTTGTAACCACATGTTGTATCCGGGGCGGGGGCTCACCACTGGCAGGGACGTTGGACCGGGACCGCCGCCTGGGGGAATAGATAGAGGGCTCCGCGTGCGTGTCCCAGGCCCGCTGCCCGCCCTGCCCCGGGGCCTGTCTGGCACCCCGTGGGGGCTTCCGTCACTCCCCGTGGGGGCCTCTGTTGCCCCCAGCCCCAGCCCCAGCCCTGCCGCCCTCGCTCTTGCCGGGGAACGCGGAGTGGGCTGTGTTGGCGGCTGGGCAGCTCCGGGGACCGGGAGGACAGAGCGGGGGTGAGTCATCGCCGAGACAGGAGTGTGCCCCGCCGTCTGCAGGGTGGGTCCCCAGCGGCGGCAGTGAGCTCATCCTGTGTCCTGCCCGCGGAGCCAGCGGCAGGAGTCCCCCCGGGACCGTGCGCGCCGAGGCCCTGCTCAGTGACATTTGTAATAATGCGATGAGCGCCGGCGGACTCGCCGTGAATTACAGCAATCTGGACAATTACCGCTCCGGGTGGCGGCTAATGGCTATGTGTTCCAGGCGGGGGCAGGGAGGCAGGTGCTAGCAGCTCCAGCAACTCCTTCCTTCTCGACCTGGTGGACAGGGGTGCAGGGGAGGGCAGCCAAGACTGTTCAGCCCAACTCTCAGAGACCCAGGAAAGGACCCAGGAGGCAGCGGTGCCCAAGGCAGATGCCAACCTCCCTACCTCCATTTAAATGGACCCCGTACCTCACCCTCTGCAGGGCAGCCCCGGCCCCTCTCTCAGGGAGCCTGGAGACGTGAGCAGCCACTGAGCCTGCCCGGGGCATTCTGGAGACTTCCGCCAGCCGGGTCTGGAAGGATGAGCTGCAGAGGGTACCCCCGTTTCCCAGAGAGAAACCAGAGCGGAGCCCCGGGCCTGGCCGGCACCGCTTGGCGTCCTTTTCCTCATAGGCATGTCTCCAGGCTCTGTCTTCACATGCCATCTTCCCTTTGTGCCCTTGTGCGAAATTCCCTCCTCCTTAGAAGGGCCCCCTGATGCAGGCTGACCTCATTGGCTTGATCACATCTCTAAGACCCTCTGTCCTAATAAAGTTCATGTTCATAGGTTTGGGTAGGAGTGGGGGGACCCTGGTCAACCCAGCGCAGTCACTTGCTGGGGTTTGGTGAGAAGCCAGAAGCGTGCAGGGCATTGAGATGGGCGGGGCTCCCCTTACCGTCAGCCACGCGCCCCTGGCCCTGCCCATCCGCGCCTGTGCCTCATTTTCCCTGGCGCTCTAAAACGCAGCTGGGATGCCACGTCCCGGGGGTGTCCTGCGGGTGCAGGAGCCGTGTCTGTGCAGTCCTGCGTACATAGCAGGAGCTCAGGAATGCAGGCCCACGGGACACACAGACTCTGGAGCCTGTCTTCCTGGGTTCGAGTCTCTGCGCTGCCCCCCAGAGCGTGTGACCCTGAGTTGCTGGCTGCACCCCTTGGGGCCTCTATACCTTGGGGGTGGGGAGTAGGGAGGAGGTGAGTGATCCTCTGAGTGGGTTTACAGTGCAGGGGCTTCCATCTGGCCTGGGGGCCGGGACTCCCCTAGGAGAGGCCCTGGTGCTGACACTCGAAGCACGAAGAAATAATAAGCAGCGCTAGGTAACGCTCGGGTCGTCCTCAGCGCTCCCGGGAGCTCAGGAGCCGTGCAGGGCTTCGTGTGTACTTCATCCCCACCAGCCTTAGGGGGTAGGCGCTTTCGCCCCTCCCTTTATCCAGATGAGGACACTGAGGCCCAGGGGTCGTCAGATGTCAGCTGGGGAGGCTGGGATTTGAACCCGGGCTCCTGACGTGTGGAGTGGGAGTGGGGTGGGTGTGAGGGCTGCAGCAGGAACAGCCCGTGCCAAGTCCCTGGGGCAGGGCAGTGGGGTCCAGTAAGAAGGTACTGGAACACAGAGAGGGAAGGGGACAGTGGCCACCAGGACCCTGGCCTGCCCAGCTGGGGCATGGGGTGTGGCTGTCACTCTCAGAGCTTAGGGAGGTGGTGGGGGGCAGGGGCGCAGGGGACATGGGAACTGGAGGCATCCAGGTGGGCACCTCCCTGTCCTGTGTGTACTGGGTCAGGGCTGCCTGCCCTGGTGCTCAGCCCAAGTGGGGACTGGGCATGTGCAGAGAGCTGCCTCCCCAGGAATCGGGCAGCCCCAGGGAGCTGGCTGTCTGACCGCCCTCGGGCCCAGTGCCACCCTGGGCACGGGGGGGGGGGCAGGCCAAGGCACCGTGCCGAGATGTGAGGCTCTAGTTCCCCTGGGAAAGGTCAGCCTGGCCTGGCTCAGAGTCTTGACCCAGCCATGCTGGGAGGCCCAGGGCTCTGCGGTGCCCCCTCCCTCCCCGTGCCCCTCTCTGGCCGGCAGGCTGCCAGCTGTGGAGGGGGTGGGGGAGCCCCCGGGTCACACCGCTCCAGACCAGAATAGGCATGGGCCCAGCCGCTGCCCGACCTCAAGCGGCCTGCCCTGCCTGGCCAGCGAAGAGAGCAGGCTGCCCAGGCCAGGCCCTGGTGGCCGCGGGCAGGCAAGCCCCATCCGGCTGGAAGGAGCCCAGGCCAACCCCAGGACTCCAGCTCTGCCTCCAGTGCTCCCCACCAGCGCGGGAGGAGCCGCTCATTGCTCTGCACCTCCGGGGGCTGGTTGTGCACACAGGCTGCCTTCATGAGGGGCCACAGCCTGAACATCTACCGGGGCTCATGTGTGGTGCACGGGTCAGCGCACGGGGCTGGTGGCTGCCGTGCCTGGGTTCTGGGTGCGGGAGCCTGTGAGGGCCCAAGGGGTGGGGTAGAGGGGCGGGACAGCGCTGGCGTTGTTAGGGGGGACAGTGTGGTGTCCTGTGGGACTGCTACTACCCTGGGGCTGGTGATGGGCTGCTATGGAGCAGCCACATTTTGGTCCAATGGCTGCCTGTGTTTCCCGCCTGTGGGACATAGGCTGCCATGGTGGTTCAGGAGAAAGTCGGGGTTTGTGTGCATGAACTCGGGGTAGGGGTGGGGACAGCCAGACCCAGGGGCAGGCTCCAGACCCGTCTTTTATTCCTTGTCAGCTCCCCTGAAGGTAAAGTACAGGGACCTGCCAACCCACCTTGACCTCCCGTAGGAAAATTCACACGTCAGCCTTCCTGCTGGGCCTCCTCACATCAGCCTTCCTGCCGGGCCTCCTCGGGGAATAGAGCCTCAAGCGGCTTACGCAGGGGCCGGGAGGGGCACAGTGGGCCCCAGTCCTCCCAAGGGACCCTCGACGCCCGCTCTGCACGGGGGTGAGCGTGCACACACATGCTCACAGGCACACGCACACACAACTTGGGCTGTGCAGATGAGAAAACGGAGGCCTGGCTCGCAGTCCCCGGGGGTGCCGGGTCTGCTCTGCTCTGTAGGAAAACAGGCCCAACAAAAACCTCGGCATTCAAGCGGTTGGCGAGGCGGCAGTAGATCGTACATGGATGGTTTTTTTCCATCTCAGTAAGTGCGTATTTTATTGTGGACGGGGGCAGAGTAGCTATTTCACAGCCTCTCTAGGATCTGCAGACAGAAGAGCTGAAAGCGAGGCTGACGTTGGCATCATGGCTTATTGTAAAAAAGAATGGGCAGGAAGAGGGAGGTTAGCAGATTCAGGTGCGAAGGGGTCTAGGCCGGGTTTCAGAGGCTCTAGGCTCCCAGCAAGGCTGCCTGCACAGTGACTGGGTCCCTGTCTCACGCCCTCCCCCCAGGCTTGGGTTTCTGAAATACGGAAGTGGCATGACTCAGGGCTAAGCCTGCTGGATTCTCCTCCCACCTCCCTTGATAGTGTTTTGGGCAGATAGTTTTCTGGAGTTTGTTTTGGAACACGGCACTGGGTGGGGGAAGGGCTGTGGAGGGGCTTGTGGGTGCGGAGAGCCAGGGTGTTCTCTGGAGGACGGGGGAGGGGGGGGCGCTCTGGAGACATTGCCAGTCACAGGCGGATGGTCACACTGTGCCCACCCCAGTTGATCTGAACTGGGGTGGTGGGTGCCAGGTGGCTGCGGGGGCAAGTTTCCTGTAGGGACCCCGAGAGGGGCAGGGACTGTCACTGCTCCTAGGAGAACGGTTTGTCACAGGTCCCTGCACGGTACATGCTGACCTCCCTCTGCGGGTGGCCAGTACAGCCACCAGCTGGACCAAGCCCCCCAAGCCCCCCACCCCACCCCTGCAGGTCATTCCCTGCTCCTTCACCTCATTCCAGGCTCAGTCTGTGACTCAGACCTCCTGGCTTGACTTCCTGTCTTGGTCAATTTCACTTCCTAGTTCCTGCTTCTTGACTCTTCAGAACGAAACCCCTTCCTTAGAAATTAGAAGTGGGGTCAGGGAACCCAGACCGCAGGGGACATTGGCAAACTCTGTCTGGGCACCGTGTGTGGGCCTAGTCCTGGGTGGGAGAGGTGGGCACTCCCTCCTGCCATTTCTGGGGATCCTGTGGGGATGAACCCTCAGCCCCTTGCCAGGGGGCCCCCAGACCCAGCAGTGTGGAGTGTTTGGAGCTTTGTTCATTTGCTGGGTGCCAACCCCATGGCAGGTACAGAGAAATGGCCGTCAATGTGCAGTGGAACAAACGAGCTAATTTCAGGGAGTGACAAGCTCCACAGGTGGCAGATCCTGACAATGGTAGGGTGGCTGGGAGGGCAGATGACTTCGCAGAGGGTGGTCCAGGAAGGCTGCCCTGAGGAGGTGTTACTCAGCTGAGCCGGAAAGCGCACAGAGGCACATCTGTGGAAATGTCTTGCAGGCAGTGCCAATGTCCTGGGGCACATTCCAGGTGGCTGGTGTGAGAGCAAGAGAGTGGTAGCCGGCAGGCCGTGCAGGTGGGCTGGCCCGGCCGTGCAGGTGGGCTGGCCCGGCCTGGCTCCTCACTGAGGCCTCTGGATTTCATTCCAAGAGCCTTCGGGTCCCCCTCCTCTGAAGGTTTGAAGCAGAAGAGTGATGCCTTTGAATCGGAGCCCTTAAAAACTCTATGCAGAATGAAAGCCCAGGATCTCTGACACGGCTGGCACCTGCTGCCTTCTCCTGGCAGGGCACCCCAGGACCAGGGCCGGGGGGCACAGGCCCGGGACCGGGTGCTTCCGAGATGCGCGGCCTGTTCTTGGGTTTCCTTGGGGAGATGGAAAGGCTGAGGGCTAAAGGGACGCACCGGTCAGTGACCCGCAAGCTGGAAAATTTGGTCGTGACCTGGATCCGGCTCCAAAGTTCAGCTCAGTTAACTTTCAACCTCCCGGGAGCTTCTGGGATACCTTGTGGCAGGTGTCTGTGTGGCTGTTGGGGTGTCTCCCAGAGGGAAGAGGGGAGAGAAGGCCAGAGCCTTGGGGGTGCTCCAAGCCTCACCCTCAGCAGTTGGAGGTTGCTTTGCACTTGAATAATCTCCTCAAAACCAAAACTTCCTCCCCCATTGCTCACCCAGCCTTGCCCACCCCACCCCTGCCCGGGGTGGGTGCTGAAGGAGGGATGGCTCCCTCCCTCCCCCCCTAGACCTCCCCAGTCCCCCACGAGGCTGGGCAGGCAGGGCAGATGGGCCGGGTATGGGGGGAGGCAGACCGCAGGTGGAACTGGCAGGGGGGATGACAGCGGAAGGAGCTGTTTGCTCCCGTCTGCCGGGTGGAGAAGCTGTTTTTCTAACCCTCATCTGTTCTTCCCGCGGCTGACGCCGCCGCCGCCACAGACTGGAGCGAGGGCGGGGGAGCCAGGCCAGGCCGGCCCGCCCCTCCTGGGCCTGGGCTCCTGCCACGCTCCCCCGCCCGCCCCGGCCTCCGTCTGGAGGTCACATTCAGCCCTGACGCTCGCGCTGGGCCAGGCGGCAGGAAGCGGCTGCCGCGCCGCCGGGTGGCCAGTCGGGCTCAGGTCTTTGGACCTCAGCCCCGCAGGGGCATCGGGGTGCAGGGGCTGCAGGCCGGCGCCCGCTCTGGGCTCCCAGGTGCCTGGAGGAGCCGCTGGACAGTGTGCGCCCTGGTGACGCCTGGCACGGGCCACCGAGCACGCAGCTGACAACTTCCCACCGCCCGCCCCCCGGCGGCGGCGAAAGGCACCTCCGCGCCCGCAGCTGCGGGGTGGGGGGAGGGGCGGTGTCGGGGTGGCCGGGGCCGCGGGGAGCTGCCTCCCTACGCCTCGGAGCCTTGGAGCCAGCCTCTGCTTGCCTGCGGCCCCTCCCCCCTCCCCCCTCCCTTTTCCCTTCCTCCCTCCTCCCCTCCCTCCTCCCTCCTCCCTCCTCCCTCCTCCCCCTCCCCTCTCCTCCTCCTCCCCTCTCCCCTCCCTCCTCCCTCCTGCCCTCTCCCTCCTCCCTCCTCCCCTCTCCC